>JAUJYV010003248.1:0-10431 GCA_033995625.1 Ophyiulus pilosus | reverse complement strand
TCCGTCTTGGCACGAAGCTCGGTCAAAGAATTTGAGCGATTATGTCTACTCCTAGAGTGGTCGTTAGGCGTTAATATTTGGGAGACAAGATGTGAATTTGGAGAAAGATTAAAACGTTTGAATAACCCCATAGATTATGTTTCACGTCTGGACCTCAACGTGTCCCAATTTAGAGAGTGGAGCATTTGTGTCACACTTGCAGAATGTTGATAACTGCCCTTAACAAATCTGGCTGCCCTACGTTGGACCATCTCTATATCCTGAATATGAACCATCCTGTGAGGGTTCCAAACAGGTGCACCATATTCCAACATAGGACGAACCAGAGTTGCGTAGCTAATTTCCTTTACATTTTCTGCACATTCTCAAAATATGCGCTGATGAATAAATCTAAGGCGTTCGTTCGCTGCAATGTGCACTATTTGTGTCTCCAAAACTGAACTTTCTAGCTATTTTAGGCATCTAGAAAACCACGAAAGATGCAGTCTCACAATTAAAATGGCTTCATCAATTGTATTTTATTAATACTTTTTCATAGATAATCACTAAAACTTGACATTTATTGGAAGTGTCAAATAAAACTACTCAACAGAATCACCAGCAGCTTTTGATTTCCAGCATGTGCAGAGGGCCAACATCATTGATATTGGAGTAAGTAGCGGAACGCTGCAACATCCGATTTGAGGATAATTTTCAGCTGCCACATGATTAGTTTGGCGCGCAAATGCTCAATTGAGAACACCCTTACAATTAGAAGCACAATAAATGTACAGTGCTTGAAGAAAATTTACATCACGGCAATGAATGAATGAAGTGATATTGGACAATGAACCTTGACCCTTATTTTTACACCAACTAGAGAGGCTATTCCGAGCATTTCACTAACGGTAGACCAGACCACGGATTTAAGTGGGACGGCTGTCACGGGGATAGAATTCAGCCAGAGTCTCTTGAGGAATACGCTTCAGCATCTCCTTGGGGAAGATACGCAGCAGTTGCCATCCAATGTCTAACGATTCGAAGACAGTGCGGTTCTCGTAGTTTCCTGTTTGATTTACGTAAAGTGAAAAATTCAAAGTGTGAATGGCGGTATCGTGAATTATCCAGAAAATTGAATCAATTCATTCATTACCTTGAGAAATAAAATTTTTCTCGAATTTGGTGAGGAATTCCAAATAGAGCAAGTCCTCTGATGAGAGAGCCTCCTCACCGACCACGGCCTTCATGGCCTGCACGTCCTTTCCGATAGCATAGCAGGCGTACTACGTGTTCAAATAAATTTACAATTTTTTTTAGACGAAAAACTAACTACTTAGGGAAAGCGTGTTGTCAATATTCCGTTGCACCCTTTCTAAGACTATAAACATTGGTAATTTTTGGAAAGAAAATACCAAAATTAAGAACAGAAAAATACTTTGGATTTCCAGCCCCTAAATTGGCTGACAACAACAACTTGGGCATTTATCACTGCTTCTGACTTCAATGCAATTCAAAACAGTTTCAACCTCGATATAAATTTCCAAACCCACAAAATGCTTATCTGTCTATAACTTTGATAAAAGAAAAAATGAAAAGAAATCGACACTGACCAACTGATTGGACACATCAGCATGATCCTTTCTCGTCATGTCTTTACCAATGGCAGACTTCATTAAACGGGACAGCGAAGGAAGGACGTTGATCGGAGGATAAATCTACAAGTGTTTAAAGCAAAAACGTGACCAAAACTTGGGGACATTGGAGCCCTCGAATGCAGATTAAAATTCCCTTGCCTGTCTGTTGTGCAGCTGTCGGTCAACGTAGATCTGACCTTCCGTGATGTATCCGGTCAAATCGGGAATGGGATGGGTAATATCTGCAAGTGGTAGCAATCCCCGATTTAGTAATCACACGTTTCGACTGCAATGCCTTCAAATCGAGAATGCGCGCATTACCATCGTTAGGCATAGTCAAGATAGGAATTTGGGTGATGGAGCCGTTTCGGCCCTCTACTCGCCCAGCCCTTTCGTAGATGGTGGCCAAATCGGTGTACATGTAGCCAGGGAAACCACGACGACCGGGTACTTCTTCCCTGGCAGCTGACACCTGAAGAGTGTCAAAATTCAGATAACCGGTCCCAAAAAAATCAACCGCTGCTGAATTGCTCAACAGATTACCTCACGAAGAGCTTCGGCGTATGAACTCATGTCAGTTAAGATGACCAAAACGTGTTTTTCGCATTGGTAGGCCAAAAACTCGGCAGTGGTGAGGGCTAGACGTGGGGTGATGATACGTTCGATGCTTTATTGAAAAAAATAGTTTCACGTTACCAAGTTTTCCTTAAAAGTAACTGCCGTCATCAGTCTTAATTGCAGGATAACCCATTTTGATTCACTCAATGACTATAAGTCATTAATTTCTTCAGAGTTTCACAATAAATAAAACCTTGAGTGCCGTTGGCTATTAAATCTGTTGCTTATTAAAGTTAGTTATTGCCCCTAGCGAGCCATTTTGCAAGCACATGATTAGGAGGAGAGAAAAGAAAAACTTAAGCAAAGACTCACGTTGGATCGTTGGCCAAGTTCAAGAACAAGCACACATTCTCCATGGAGCCATTCTCCTCGAAATCCTGCTTGAAAAACCTAGCAGTTTCCATGTTAACCTTTTAAGGAGAAACCAGATGAAAACAAACCCCAAAACACAAATTCCAAAGTAAACCGCAGAGTTGTTGTTTTTTTAAAGTCAAACTTACACCCATAGCAGCAAAAACGATGGCAAAGTTGTCGTCGTGATCGTCCAGAACACTCTTTCCGGGAACCTTCACCAAACCACCCTGCCTACAAATTTGTGCAGCAATCTTAAGCGAGAAAATGTAAAGTTGGATGAGAAACCGATACAACTCCTCAAAAATAAAGGAACACATCAGAATATCACGTACTTCATTGTGCGGTAAACCGGCAGCGGAGAAAATTGGGATTTTTTGCCCTCGGGCAATACTGTTCATTACGTCAATGGCCGAAATTCCAGTTTGAATCATTTCCTCGGGATAAATACGCGACCATGGATTAATGGGTTGTCCTGCATTAGACAATTCATTAGCATCATTAGCATCAATTCATTCATTGCATGTCAAATCACATGCACTCTTTTTTTCAAGCACCTTGAATATCCAGATAATCTTCAGCTAATACTGGTGGTCCTCTGTCAATTGGTTTGCCAGATCCATTGAAAACACGACCTGTTTAAGGAGGTTTGTTAAAGCCAGTTAATTTTTGGTACAAAATACCAGATTTTCTAAATGCTTTTGGTCTAAATTTCGACAATTGGAGAATTTTTTTAACCATTAGAGATTACGTCGGCATTAAATTCAAGAACCATATTTCCAAGACTCCAAACTTTCCAAACATTTCATGAGCAGCAAATTCGCTCCACAGTTCTTTGTAGAACTATGCGCAATACAACTCAGTTTCGCAACTTCAACTACATACCCAACATGTCTTCAGAAACAGGAGTTCTTAAGATGTCACCAGTGAATTCACAAATAGTGTTTTTTGCATCAATGCCCGATGTTCCTTCAAACACCTATTTTTTTTTCAAGGGCCACTATATTAAAATCGCTTCCGACAGTTGAACAAATGAATCAAAATTAAAGTGTGCTTACCTGAACCACGGCTTTTGAGCCACTGACTTCAAGTACTTGTCCGCTTCGAGTGGTGCCGTCTGCCAACTCCAACTCCACAATTTCGGCATATTTTGGGAACTGAAATTACCACAACCCATTTAAAAAAATACTTCTATATGCTAACGGTTCTTACATCAATCAAAAAACATGTTTAGTGAATTTCAAATTTATTAGCGTATTCTAAATTATATAATAATAATATTATTAATAATTTATAATTATTATTCTATGAAATAACCAATGCGGAATAATTATAAATAATAGTTGCATTAAGTATTTTCAAAACTTTCCCTTTCGAGTGGTTCAACTTTTTCATTTATCAAATTTTAATCAGATAAACGATTAATTCATTACAACTATTAACTTACTTTAACGTCATCCAAGATTACAAGAGGTCCGTTTACACCAGATACGGTCTTGTAAACTGGAAATCATCAAGTGCACAAATTACAAACAGAGATTGGGATAGATTTTACGAGGTAGCCAATTGTCAATAAAGCTCATGACAATGAACCAAGAATGTGCCGTTATCATATCTTCATGGAGGATCAAACGCACTGCGATTTCTTGCGTCTCTCTGGCTAGGTCCAAAGAACGTTTTCCTATCTCAGTGTCCAACTTTGCATTTGATAAACGCTTGCACAACAATTAGTACTACCTATTGATGGCTTGTTAGTGATGCCAAATCAACTTTCGGCATGATTAAAAGCCAACTCGTGTGAGGTTCTAATAATTGCATGCAATCGGATGCAGAGAGAGGGTGGTTCAAACTGGTTTGGGAGGAAATCTTTAACATTTTGCCAAGTATGAGGCAACAACAATGAGAACACAAGTTCGCTTGTTACAAGAAAAAGACAATTCTCTGGCTTTATATGAAAGGGGGAAAAGTTGCACAAGTAGAGGTTTAGTTCTTCAACACTCGTTCATGGTTAATATTTACTAAGGCACAAGCTTGCTTTATGAAATATAATTCAGTCCATTTTTTGATTTTATTAAATGGAAAATGAAATATATGCAAAATAAATAAGTGAAATAACCACAGTTGGTCAAAAAACTGCAGCTCAAGTTTTGTCTCGTCTAAGCTGCATCTCAAACTTGAGCTAAAGCTTGAGATGACACACATCTGACTGTCTTAAGCTCGTCTTGGAAATTTGTCTGTGCAGCTGTGGTATGCAACTGAGACTTGAGATGCAGCTCAGTCTCAAGCTCATGTGATTTGAGCAACTGTGGTATGTGGGTGTGTGCTTTTAGAATTTAAGGACTTACGATTTCATAGTAAGCTACCTACAGAAATTATAATGTTACGATTTCATAGTAAACTATCTACAGAAATTATCATGTAACGATTTCATAGTAAACAGCATTCCCAAGGTATATTTTCAAGCAGGTATTTCAGTGACTTTTTAAGCAGTCTAATTCATAGTCGTTCAACAGGATTTCTTGTGTATATAATGAGATTCATTTTATGAGGATGAGGGTCAGGCCCGACCACCGTGTCCTATTAAACTTATCAGGGACTAGGACAGTTTTGAAACCTAGGTTTTTATTATTGTCGATATATAAAACAATTTTCTGCCAGTGAAAATTACTGGTGCAAACGCCCACAACTTGTATCGATCATTGCCAAACAAGAATCACTGTCGAAAGCAGGAAAAAAAAATCTAAAATTGAGCCAGCTTTAATTACCGTTATACATGAATGAGCTTGGTTCATTCTGGAAATTGAAATTGGGGCAAATTTATAACAAAAATAAGGAAAACGTTCCTCTTCTCTCCGGTTCCTCCCCCCTTCGACAGTGCTGAAAGTGGGCGTTTTCGAGCACGGTTAAAAACATCAAAATTTCGCATGGAATTTTCAGAAAAACAGCGAAATGAACCCGATGGCTCATTTTTCGTGTCCATTAATATTCTTTGCAAATGTGGTTTCACAGATTTCTGATCGAATTAGCTATGCTTTTTGGTGAAATTGTGCAATAGTTAACCGGGGGCCATAGGACTAATCTGATTGCAAAAAATGGTATTTTAACAATTTTTTCACTTACTTAACCTTGGCTGGGTGATGTAATTTCGGTTAACGGCCAAAGCATGTTCTCTTCTCGCCTGTTCTGGTGAGATGAACTCGGCAGGAACCCCTTTTATCGACATTTTCTTCGGAAATTTCGCAGAGTAGAGCCGGGGATGCGAACACCTTGCAACAGAAGAACCGGAGCTGAAATCGCACAGAAAGGTGGACACAAGATTGGTTGTAATTGGCCAATTTATGATCATGTGACTGATTCGAATTGCACTCGTGCCTGTTAAAATTCCGATTTGGTCAAAATTATCCGATCAATAATTAAATAAAATGGCATTATAATTATTTCATGTTAATTACGGGTGAAGTTTGTATGTACTTTGGTTTTTTTTAGATTAATTAAAAAAAATTTATTACATAATCTGTACTAGGTGCATGTACTAGATGTGTATAGCTGAGTCACGTGATGCCGTACAAAATGCCGGGAGATTCATAATGCCAATACCGGCCATTTTTTTAAAATTACATTACAAAGTTGTAAAATTGGATCATAATCGAAAAGTTTCATAACATGACGAATAATAAAAGTTGAGTTAGGTGAGCTAGTGATAAAGCTATCGGCCTTTTATTCACTAGACCAGCATGGGTTCAATTCCTGGGGTCGCCTGGGGACTGTGGCTTCCGTAGTTTTCCAGTTGTTTCCAGGCAAATGTCGTGATAGTTCCTCTAAAAATCGGCCGCGACCATTCTCCTTCCTCTCTTCATGTCTATTATAAATTACCAAACAATCCAAAACACTAATTCCAATTGTCAGTTGGGCACGTGTTGTTGTTGTTGGTTGGGGTTTAAGGGCCCAAAGGCGACTGAGGCTAAAAAAGGCCCAACCGGTTGCAAGTTGGTCCTGTAGAGGGTCTACAGGGCCAACTGTCTTAAGTTCAAGTGACAGAAAGGACGATAGACTGACTAAACCCCAGTTCCGAAGAACGCCTTAAGTTAGCCCTTACTGGGGGCCCAGCTTAATTTTCACAGGATAACAGAAAATATTTGGAAGGGGTGAACAGGTGAGGGAGTTGGGCACGTGTGCTTAGTAATAAAAGTTGTGTGCGGCACCTTACAAAAAAAAGTTCCCGGAACTAGTGTGTAATTACACACTAAAGACGCTATGGCAGGGAAGATTTCTGTGTACTTTTTTAAAAATAATCTCGAAAAGGATGAATTCGAATGGCTGTTGATTTTATTGAAAAATTGGTTCGCCTATGGTGAAAATATTTCAAAATATGCTTTGAAAAAAAATGAAGTTGGTAGAAAACGCTATTTTCCAACATTTCAAAACATGCGATGTAGTCCAGGAATAATATCTAGAATATGTGGCGAGTACAGTACTGAATTATGATCAGTATATAGAAAATTTGTTTTAGGGAAAAAAAATTCTAGGATTTGTTGAATCGAGTAGCAGTGTTATTTTTGTAAATAAATAATGTTTTCTTTAAAACAATTTCTGTTTCAAATGACACTAAAAACACGATTCCTTTGAAATGATGTTTTTTGCAATGTCAGGTTTATCTGAATCTTCATTATGCTTAATTTTTATACTAGATTCAGTATAAATATATACCTTTCTGAATTTTATGAGTATTTTTATGAGTTCTGAATAAATTTATAAATTCTTCAAAAGTACTACACTAATGCATATGATGTGGACTTTTCGAATGTGAAGTACAGAGTAAATACAGTGCATTCCGGAATACAGGACCACTTGATATTAGGAACACCTGCGTATAACCATCTTTCTTGTTCCCCTGTGTGGTTCCATTATTTGGAATGCACTGTACTTTTCTATAATTTCAAAAATTATTTTTTCTTAATCCGGCCAAAAATCTGGGTTTTCATGAATTTCAAAAAAATGCATTCCTCAGATCGATTTTGTTTGAATGGCATACAGATTATACACTAAAGACTAGGAATCTGAATAGCAACTGTATTAAAATCATTAATGAAAAATACAGTACACAAAAAGGACCATTTTCAAGTTACAAATTTACAGCTTACAACTGTTCAATAATCCTCGACTTTCTCATTGTTGGCAATCTGCCACTGGAGGCCATCTCCGAGCGGCAAGTGGCAAGAAGGCAAAAGAATGTACCGCCAAGACCTGCAAGGACAAAATAAGACGTTTCTATAATATATTCGAATGAAGAAGTCAATAAAAACCAATCGAATTGACGATTGCAACAAGCTAAAAATAAATTTGGTTTAAAATAGACCAGGTTTAGGTCGCTTGCATTTTTTAAATTTTTTTATGAAAGACGAGGAAATTTTAAATATGTTAATATTTAAAATTTTAATCCAATAATAAAATTGGATTCAGTTTAATTCACTAAGTATTTTCACTGACCTTCCATGATGCAAGCCAAGAAACATCCTCCAATTTCTCCTGGAGCCAAAGTTATATGGGTTAATAAAGACCTACAAAAGAATCAGCAAAAAAAATTGTAATATACCGAATTCCTAAATAATGAACAGATAAACAGAAACTAGTGGCAATACCTACAAACCAGTAAAAACTGACTATATACAATTAAGATAATATACAAGGTAAGACCGGAAAGTTCGGTGAATGGTCCAAGTGTGGAAATTTGACGCAAACGCGAAACGTGTCGGCATGCAAATTGAGCGTTGATATGTAAGCTAAAAGAATGTGCGACATGCACAGACATTTCGTGAAGTTTCCGGGTCATTTAGCAGTTGTCGGCAGACCTTGTCAATTCGTGTCGTTACAGGTACAAAATGGAGCAGAGAGTCAACATGAAATTTTGCTTTAAACTGGGCAAATCTGCAATGGAAACCCACGAAATGTTGCAATAAGTGTACGGGACGAAGCCGTGACTCGAAAAAGCGTTTACGACTGGTTTAAACGTTTTCGGGAAGGATGCGAATCTCTTGAAGACAAACCCCGTTCTGGGAGGCCGACCACCACCAGCACACCCCAAAACATCGAACGAGTTTGCGAGCTTCTGCAAAACGATCGTCGTTTGTCTCTTCGAATGATGGAAGGTGAACTTGGAATTTCTCGTGAAATTATCCGAACCATTGTCACCACGAATATGGGTAAGCGGAAGATCTGTGCTAGGTTTGTCTCGCCCCACCTAACCGACGAACAGAAACAATTGAGAATGGATTCGTGTGGGGACATCATCTCAATGGCCGATTCGGATCCCTCATTTTTGAAATCAACTGTGACGAGGCAGTTTCAAGGGGTACCAAAAGAGAACTTCTCACAAGCGTTCCAAAATTTTTACACATTATGTCAAAAGTGTGTTGTGGCCCAGGGGGTCTACTTTGAAGGATTACCGAAAGATACCTAGGTTGCGGGGTTCGCTCCCCAGTCGAGGTCGGTGGAAATTTTTACGGATGGGAGAAATTCCCTGAGTGGCGGCTCTTTTGGATGAGAGTTTAAACCGAGGTCCGGTGTTGATTGTTGCACGTTAAAGACCCCTCGAGAGGGGGTGGAAGTCCCCCCTCGTAGGCAAAATTCCCAATAGGCCAACGTTAAAAATCAACAAACAAACAGTAGGAGCATTCTCCTAAAATTGGGTACCACCCTCCCCCCCTACCATATGGCATTTATTTGCTGACTGTAGGGTACTGAGTTGAATTGAAGGACAGTAAAGCGTCTTTTCTGAAATCACACAATATGTTGATTTTTCCGACTCATTCACCGAACTTTCTGGTCTTACCTTGTAAATATGTCTATAAAGCTGAATATTAATCTGTTTACTTTTGAAAGACTATTCCGAAACTCAGTTCCAAAATGGCCAGATATGTGCAAGTAAGCCACCCATTATTTAAAAAAAAAAATGAAACAATATGTGGTTTCCCTTACTCTTCCTTCCTTTTTCAGTCTGATTCTTTCTGCTTTGTTTATGTGGGCCTCGATGCTGGTTTCTCCTCGGGCAATGAGTTTGGCGTGCCAGACGGTTAACGATCCCAAGGCGATCAACACTCCGAGACAAAGCAGTGCCGTGTACATCATCGCGCCATGATACCACGATTCGTTTTTGTATGGAAATTCTAGACTGTGTTTCTCAGCATCTAGTTTTTCCAGCATAAGGTTCATTGAGTTGATTTCCTGATTTCATTAAAGGGGCAGGGGATTATTGTTACGAATACAATGGTGACAAAACTGCACACCAACAAACAAGGAATTCGGCAATGTAACAAGCTTGCAAAAGATAACTAACCATGCATCAAACTTACGTACATTGTTACAGGAGGAGCTCTCACATTTTATGGATATGTTTACAGGCACAGTATCATTCTCGTGGCTAGAACTCTAGAAGAGACCAGATGTAGAATGTGTCAAACAAAAAATACAAAATGGAGTCAATGTTTGAAGGAATTTTTGGGACGTCCTTTTTGAATGGCCCCAAACTGGAAAATGGGTAAAATAAAAATCTGCCCAATCTCTAATACCGAAAATTTAAATCTTGATTTAAAAAAACCTAAATATAATGGAGAAGTCGGCAAATGTATTTAACAAACAAGGGTCATTAATAAACTCTTCACCAAATGGAATTATCTTTTCTTCATTTTTAAGGTTATTTTTAGTTTCTTATACAAGCTGCTCTCTCGCCGCTTTTTCTTTGGGGACATTTTTATAAGGGTTATTAATCTTTCCACAAAAAATCACAAATAATGTCTGATCACAAGTTTGGAAAAATGTGCTAGCGCACCGAGTTCTAAACACAGACTGAAGT
>JAUJYV010003247.1:0-10433 GCA_033995625.1 Ophyiulus pilosus | reverse complement strand
TTTCCTACTAATTTTCTGATATTACAACACCCAACAATTTAGTTGGCAACTGCATGAATTCAGCTTTTGGTTGCATTTCCAACTGCAATGAAACATCTTGCAACGTACAGAGAAACTCAACAGAGTTATGTTAATGCAAATTAATGACTGGTTGTAAAAGTGCTATAAATCCATGAAAGATATGAAGCGAGTAGGAAAAAGGACCCGCAGATAATTTGCATAATAATGCAACACACAACGAGTTTATCTGTAAAAGGTGGACATTATTTCAGTCTAGCATAATAGGTTCCCTCTAAAACTCCTAGTTATGAAGTACTGCTAACAAGGTGGTATCTTCCCCTTTCAGTTAACAGATGCTAACTCCGAAACTATAATGCAACCATCTTCAGCTGAAATTTTGACGTCAATTCAACAAAGTTAGACGGCAAGCTTGGCATTCGTAACCCACAAGATTATTATAGATAAACTGAAAGTCTGAAATAATCGTAAACTTATAAATAGGCCAAGCTCTGCATGATCTGGGGCTTAAAGTGGAAGATAACGTACACTAATTTGGTAGCGGCTACACGCAGACAAGGAGGAAAAAGGTAAATTACTGGTATCTGAACAGATCATCACGCATCAGTGTTATCCAGAAATAAAACTAAGAACTAACTTGCGTCAGCAAGTGGATTACTGGAAAGTTGCAATCCCCAAGAGGAATTTACTACGCAAAGGTGAAGCTTACATGGACCAACTTATAAGAACCAAGATTGAAATAAACATACGCTGATTTCGTTGGCAGGATAAAGGATGAAAGTCAATTTAAAGCCACTACGGGAATAGAAGACATTTGCTAATGCAATTGCTCACGTTATAAGTAATAAATAATTTATACTCGAAGGAAAATTGTTCTTTCAAGCATGAGCGCAACTTAAAATTTAACGTGATATATTACTGCTGACGGCAGCACTTAATGTAATCAGCATGCGGATAACTTAGCTTTATCGCGTTTAAGTATACTCATGTTTTTTTAAATAATTTAATGAAATTATATGATGAATAATATAATCAGGGATGAAAAAAAAAAATATGGTTCGTTCGATGAATTTTATACGTAGTCAATTTTGGTTTTCAGACTTGTTTTTTATTTTGGATCAATTTATACAAAATAAGCTCTTCAATTTTAAATTTTAAAGTCGTTCATTCTTACAATTAGATTCAACTTAATTTTTAAAAAAAACCTTATCAACGCAACATTTGCCACAGAAGTGTATTTTTATCCGTACAATCGGTAAATAAAATCGGAATCAAATTGAATGTAGTCACTAACATAGCCATCTAAGTTTTTAAAAAAGTTGACAATTTTCATGGTCTCATACTGTATGCACACATAATCCCTGAATCCTAGGACCATAACGACTATACTGCATTCCTTCAACGCATTTCATAGCAACAGCGTAGTAACTTTCTAGATTTCACGTTTGACGATGCACGAATAATATCAATTAACGAATCTGGTAAGGAATGCATTAGTCAAAATGCACTCCGGTGCAAAGACCTCTTTCTCAGAAACTATTTGCAACCATTATTGCAGGTTGTCGACCCTTTAAGTCATTACATTATGACATAGATGTGTGTCTAAGTCTGCTTTTGCATTTTACTGCAAAACTGCAAGTGAATAAGGGATAAACGGCCCATAAATTCTAAACGAATAGGACAACACCAACTCAAGGTTGAGTTACTCTGCAATATTGAAATTGGAATTTCTCTAAGAGGCTTCAAACCCATTTAACACGTAGAAAACTTGTTATCGTGGGGCATTCAAACACACACCGCGCTTCGTGCAACAGAATATCGATTTTCTAATGAATCAGAGCTGGCAATAGAGCTTCAAATAAGGTACAATGTTTACTTTAATACCACTCTAAATTGGTAGTAAATTTAAAAATTAAGTCTTCAAAGACATCAGCACTCTAATGTAACACACAGGAAAAGTAAACAAAAAACCTCTGAATTGATTGACAACATTTGTTCTTCACTCAAGACTATTTCATGCTGAATAATTTCTTATTATACCTTACGAAATTTAAATAATTCATCTGGAATGAATAATTAATTGGAAATTTATTGCGTGCTCATCCTAGTTTTATGCTTTTATTACGAGCCAGACAGATTCCTTATGCCATAAAAACACGAGAATACCATCAGAACAATTATTTGTATTGCTTTAATATTACACAGCAGAATTGCAGAATTGAAAACGCCACATTCGTGGCATTTTTTTTTCTTATTTCTAAGGTACCTCGTCAAGTTAATGCACAAAAAATCGAGGAAAGATCCATCTAGTAGTTATATTCCTTGACTGAAGTACCAACTAGTGCGTCATAAAGATTTCGTTTAAATATCTTTTGGCAAGAGTATTATCAAGAGAATATAACGAAGAATGGAGGACCTCACACAACTCACAATAAACGCTGTATTAGTATACGAATATAGTATGCATTTCCTTCAGAAAAAGATGAGAAAGAATGAAATATAATCAGTGGGCAATGTGCTTGAAAATAAGCCAATTCGTACGTAATTTAAGAATCCGCATACGTAAAAGATTTACCCAGCAGGGTTCTTGACGTTAAGAAAGACAAGTACAGGCATTGATATAACGCAAATACCCTTTAAATGATGCGATAAAACACTAGAAAATAAGAGAAGCTGCCAACAAACATTTATCTCTTTTAAACCTGAAAAGGTGGATGAAAATCGTTCATCCGCTCGCCTTCCGTCTCATTCTCCCCACAAATAAAGCTTATGTCAGTGAAACTCAACACCTATTCAAGTGAAAAAACAAAACAAAAATTGGGAGAAATTTTCCAGAAGTCTAGTCACACAAAAAACTCGAGGCAACATGGTTGGGAGTCTAAGCTGGCATCTGCAAACACAGATTAATCACATCAAGCAAATCCAAGCGTGGCAAATGACAGTGAATGACGTTGTGCAACATGCTGTAAAATGCAACCTCATACAATCAATAGATTAGCAGGCAGAAAGATGGTTTCTTCAGGGTGGAAGATGCTGGTGAAAGTCATCATTCCGTATCATTTTTTCAAAGAATTGTCAGAAGGGTCTCTCCATCACCAGCTTTATTGGATCAGGTTGTTCTTCATTTTCATTGCAACCATCACAACAACGCGAAACCTTTGAACTCAATTGGCAATTTCAGACGAGCAAGCCATTCAATAAAACAGAATGGCTATTCCAATGTTCTCATTATGATGGTAAACCAAGCAATGAAGGAAGGAAGGAAGGGCACTTCGTCTTCATGGAGGGCTTCAAGGCCCCATCGATATTTGATATTGGCGGCTCATCACTACTAGTGTTCATTACAACAACTACCAAGGAGAACTAAAGAAGAACACTTTGGAAAACAGTTATTCTGTCCGAATTATTGATTGTCATCCAACAACTTAGTCTTCTTGATCTTTCACTCGAGGTCATGTTTCGTACATGGACGCTTTTCTTCCTAACTCGTGTCCCACTTATAATAATTAGTTGATTCCCAGGATCTTAAGTGCTCTTACGTGTTCATAAGGCCAGCTATTTGTCCGTCATATTGTCATTTAGGAAGCAAGACTTCACGTTTATTGCTTTTAACTTCCAAGCTTCAGCGGCAACTTAAACGTCGAGCTTAATTGGCAACTTAATTTCAACCTTGATCCCAGTAAACTTAATTAATATTCAAATGCCTCAGCAAAGTCCAGGAGGCAGCAGGCGGCCTAAAGGTAGACTGAGAATGTAGCCAACAAACATCGGCTACCAACAACTTATTTTATCGATTAATTATTCTTTGCATAAATTGTCAATTAAGATAGGGGAAATGACTTCCATATCAGAACAATGGAAGAGCTCACTTTGTAGCTACTTAAAATGCACACAGCCTGGAGATACGCAACGGCACTGAGCTTCAAATGCTTCGATTGAGCCATGCAAAAGCCAGCACCAAACGGCGATGCAAATTTTCCGCGTGAAATAATCGCATTAATGCAATGTGAAAGGAGAATTTATTGTCTAAGCATAGCCTTAAAACGACATTTAATTGTGAAAAACCCTAATAAAATGTGGAACTATGCAGTCTTTGCACATAGCAAGAACTCCCCATGCAATACCTCGCTGCAAACGCACACTCAGTTTTCACATTTTTATAATCCTATTATAAAATAGGATACGAAAAAGGGATAAATTCAGTATAATACTACCCCGTTTCACTGAAATCACGCATTACAGTGCTGAGCTCTTTTACTTTAGTTTTGCTAGCAATGCACAATCGGATCTTCGTGTGCTGAAATGCCTTTTGAATTACTACTGTTCAAGGTTTCTCTTTTTTTTTTTTTTTGGATGCACCCATGTTGATGCTAAAGTCTCATCCACCACCAGAGGGTGTTGAGTCTGAAAAGGGCCGATTCAATTTCAGCAGCATTTCATCGAGATAGCAACACAACTACACATTGTACCCAGCTCTTTCCAAACAACCACGTTATCTTGACAACTCTTTATGGTAACAGCATCATTTGTTATAGTTACAATGCATGTGCATTGTTTATGCATACGTAAGGATTTATGACATAAGCAACGTTTGCACACAAAAAAACTACAGAGATTAACTACACGTCAAGAGTTATATATTGCTAGCCTTGATTTATGCAAGTTAAAGAACATAATGAAAATTCGTTGAATGCATGCAATATATAGATATGAAATAAATTGTAAAAAAACAAAACATACGAATTACACTGATGCATAAATCTGATACCAAAATTCGGTGACTGTATACATGGTTCAACTCAGAAAATAACTGAAAATCATTCATCACATGAAAGAAAATAACAGAAGTCTATTTTATCTGTTCTTTTCAACTGAAATGAACATTTTAGAAGCTATCTTGGGTTGATAGAAGGGCATTTGGCATAGTATGGAAACAATTCAGTAACCTCTCCAAAGAAGAAGATTCCTCATCAATGTCAGTATTATATCAAAAGCGGGCACATTGCTTATATAAAAACATCCAAGAAACGCTATTGTATAAGTATACCGTTGGACTACTATTGCAATACAAATGTTGAGCGCACTTAAGACTATCGGGCATCTGAACAAAGTCTACTTTCATGTCCAAAAATTGCTTGAAAATCAATACCAATGCTACCGGGATCTAGCTCAAAAAGCATTCATAAGTTGAATACATGTATTCCGACACAAATATGATAGCATCAAGATGCGTGCATAAATTTTAAAATAGCGAATATTGATTATAAAGGAACTGTTTGTTATTCACGAATGAAAAACGAAAAATCCTAGAACACAAGTTAATGACGTGTGGAATCGACATTACCAATAATGCGTTCTCGCATACAGATTGGGGAAAACGAAAACTCACACAAGCAAACTTGCTGGCCAAACCAAAACAAATTGCTCTCTTCGATCAATTGCAAGTTCCTAGAATGCAGCTAGAGTCATTAATTAAAAGCGACTGCATTTCCTATCGAAACATTGTGTGAAGACGTTAGAGCAAACAAAATCATTCTGTTGACAAGTTGTATATAGATTCATCATGTTGATTTTAGAAATCCATTAAATGCAACACTGTGAACAAGAATGAACTAAAGCTGCAACATATATAACAGATCTGAAATTGTGTCTACCACGTGCAGTGCAGTGAATATGCATTTCAAGCCTCATTAACATTCAATTACACAGCACACAAAGAGAAACTTATCCAACGAGATCAATAAGCTATCTGCAGCCGAGCACATTCTGAAGCTCATTTAGCAAAAAGCATCGATACAAATTTACGGTTATCATGCCCCGTCATGCTTTGAACATATTCCATTACAATCCACGACGCCAGATTGATCGGAGGGTGAGAATTACTGTCAATTACAGTACATGAATGATGGAAATAAAAGAGAATTTTCAGAAAAGAATGAAAGCCAGGGAAAAAAGAAGCACGCAACGAGAAAATGCTGGAGAAAACTTCAATGAGAAAATGAACACCGCATATAACCGTAACGGCCAATTTTATTTGACACTGCCTTGCCACTGACCCAGAATAATGCGTTGGCTATCGGAAAACGCAGTCTGGAAGGTTAGTACATGCTTCGAGAATCAAATATCAGGTCCACCATTATGTGAAGAAAAGCAACCAAAAAGCCTCAACGTGAGAGCCGGAATTGCTGGTCGTGTGCGCACTGCGCATTCACATCCGCTGAAATTAACGTTTCCGGCTGTAGCTGTCAGCCTCTCGTGTGAAGGATGCTTTATGTTGCAAAACAGTGGAAAAAGATAGCAAAAAAACCTCAGCTGTTGGGAGGTTTATGTATCAAATTGCATTTTCAAGAATTTTAATTGTGCATCCTTCATTTGCACAAAATTTCCATTTATTTTCAGATGCAATTCGAAACAAATGACGTCTTACGTTACACAATATTAATCAATCATGTCGGGTATGTAGAAAGTTTTTATGCACAATGTATTCAGCGAGCAAATAACTATGGTAAAAAAAACTTGTTAAATACGCGACATTCCATATGCTTATGATCAAACTAAGCCTGTTCAAAATGCAGTATCAGTGCAGAATTTCCACTTTCTACCTTCTAAATATCCTTAATAACATAGATGCCTCTAGAGTCTAAAAGCAATGACAGCCAGGCAATTGGCATCATTGACATCAAGCAGACAATGCCAACAGAAAGCAAGTTGATTATTAAATGAAAAGCGACACAAAACGATGCTCCCTAGCATTCAATCATCGAGTTCAGCAACACGATAATTAAACTCATTTGTAATTCGTTTGCAAAACACGTCTGAATAACGCGACGGGAATTGAATACAGTAAGAGCAATTACGTGAAAAAGAAAGAAAAAAATGACAGCAGGACGTTCCTCTTTAAAATGCTCACCATCAAAGATGGCAAAAACTACACATCCTTAGAGAAAAGGAAGCAAAGAAATCGATAATTGGTGTTTTGTTTTCATCCAAAGTAAGCTTATTTCATTTTGTGCATTTTTCTATTTCACTAGCCAAATAGCCAAATAACGTGGCGTCACGAAATTCGTGACAACAGTTAATAATGGCCTTGCAGAGTGCATATTGTCGTCTATCATTATTTTTACTCCACTATAACTTGGTCTAATAAAACTAAAAATTGGGTCAATAATAACATGTTTAAATTGGAGTAACCACAAAGAGTAAAACAAATAATGGGTATTCTAAAGTAAACATGCGATCTTTATGACATCCAAATATTTAATTAACATTAAAACGAAATTTAATGAAGAATTTTCCTAATTATTAGTCTATAAACGGGCAAAAAAATACATATATGTATAAGTCAATACCAAGAAATTAGCCCTGTTAACAATGTTGGTGCATGCAATGTCAACTTCCAACATTTCAAATTATTTGACATTACGTCCAATATGCCTGACTTCAGCATGGTTCAATTTTTGCTGAAACATTCCATTATAGCTGGTACGCAATGGAAATGTGGTGCATATACAGTTTTTAGGCAGACACGGCATCAGTAATTGCATGAACAGCAATCATAACCATTTTATTTATGCCTTGCCAAGTACATTTGTCAAATGATTACATTTTATTAATAATTCACAATGATCAAGGGATGCCAAAATAGATTTTACAGTAAGCGCAATTCTGATCGATTAAACGTGATGGATTAAGTAAAAAATGTCTAGCAGAAAATATGAGGAGGATTGTATTTGATAAAAAACGCTAATTCAATTTGACATTCATGAGCCATTCAAGTTTCGGGTTACTAATCAAAAAGAAATGTTGAAGTTTTGAACTATGGCACTTTGAACAGATATCATCATAGCAAAGCACATGGCCCCATGCTTATTTATTTGGTTTCTTTTTATTTGCGAACAAGGCAATTAAGGTTCTGGTGGCTCCATATTGTGTAACCAGTTCAATATGGCAAGTTACAATTTCCGGGTGGTGTTTTAGGCAGAAACGTAATGAAACCTTTTGAAGAATAATCGAACGCATTCTTACGATGTTTTCCGGATATTGTAATAGAGAACAGGCAAAAAATTGCGTATATGGGCATGAGCCTTCAAACTGGATGAATCTGACCAAAATAAAGCAATCTAGCTAAATATGGTCTGAAATAGATTTTGACCATTTTTGGAAAAATTGCTACATTTTCTCAGATGTCAAAAAGCGGCACTCGTTCACTGTTCGTAAGATCTAATCAATATGTGCTTTTTTTCTGAAATTTCGTTTACGTTGTAATTGCACCAGTTGAGGTTCCTTATCACGTAAAAAGGAATTCCATATGCAACCAGCTGTTTGCATTGAAGGCCAATCACCGGAGAAAAAAAAATATCCTAAATCTACTGGATCTTACTGGGACCACACCAAGTTTCAACTCCAAATTCGTTGATCTTGAGTTAAGTTGAATAACCTCTCGATCAGTTATGTTCGCAGCATTTGTCCCAAAGTTCAATTTTTTTATAAAAACCTTATAAAATAAAACAAAACACGTAGATTTTTTAGACCAATATCGTTTAAATATCACAAACCAAATAATTATAAATTAGCGCTGCTTATAACTTTCCCAGAATTTTAGCACAAGCCTTCCCTTCCATTCAATTACTAGAAAAACCACCAAAAACATTTCCGACTTATATCACAATACGTTCAAGGTGAAAAAGCCAGAAGAAGAAGAAGACTAATTTTCGCATATTTCAAGCAACGAACATGACTTCGGTGCCAAAGTTTTAAATAACCTTGCCGCTTCATCATTTCCAATTTTTTAGTTAGAAATCCGGGATTAATCTATAAAGCAGTGGCACACTAAACCAGGCGTGAAATTACCATGAGTTGGAAAACACTGGAATAATAGATATCAAACTCAATCCAGCGACATAAAGGGAAAATTTTCGTTACTTTATAAAACAACGTTTTGTCGTATCAGAAAGTTAGGAAATCTCGGAATGAATGAAATACAGAACCAAATTCTTGTAAAAATGCTATTTCCACGGAAAATATAAGGAGTAAAGGATTCCACTTGATGACATAACCCATCCACATTCCAAGCAACATAAAGGAGATACTTTCGCTGCTTTTATAAAATCTCATTTTGTTATATCATAAATTTATGAAATCCATGGAATGGGAGAATGTCATGAATAAAGAAGAGATTTTTTTCATAGACACATAGCTGAAATAAAATCTGTTCACCCTTTCCCCAAACTTCCGCAGAACACCTGGAGACCCTTGACGGCACACCGATAAAAAAACACGGTTCTACAGTGAGAAAGGGTTTGAAAAAAAGACGGCCATGCCCTACCTTTTGAGGTAAGCCCAACAACCACGTCCAGTATGTTGCGGCTGAGGGCGACAATAAGTATACACAATCACACAGGTGTATTCCATGGGCGGAACACACTGTCATGTCCCCCGATCAACTCCTCCACCATCTGTATAAAGGATAGCTGCCGTCGATGAGGAGGCACGGTTCAGTCTGGCGGCCCAAACAGTTTGTAACAACGGGAGTGGAGGTGCTGATGGCGAGGGCAGGGATGGTGAACATGTAGAGGCACAACTCCTCCAAAAATCATCTTCCTTTCTGGTGCAGCCAGTAGGGAGGCGAGAGCAGCGACAGCAAATCAGGGTGGCAGCAGTTCGCCAGCAAATCCTGTTCGGATCCCATGCTTGACGTTGGACGTTCTCACGGTTGTGTCTACCAGATATTGCGGATGATTCCGATAACTTGGATTTCTTCCAATTCTTGGTACATCCGCACGTGTTTTCGTTGCCGAGCATCATCTCATCGCAGAGCGCTTCAATGGATTCATCGATAGCAAAGTCTCAGAAAACAACAGCTATTAGACGGAGGTGACACATTTCTGCGTAGGCCACGTTTTCTGGAAGCCAAGAGTAGCATCGTGAGACGGTTGCCTTGCCAGAAGGATGCCGCGGAGTCAGTCGTGGCGACGAAACATATTTCGTGGAAAAAAGCTGCCGAGCACGCAAAAGCTCGATGGATGAGCCAACGTGTATGCTAGCATTCTCGCCGTGGTCCCCACTGCTGCATTCGCTGGTTGGCACACAATCGGTTGCTATAGTGCATAAAACGATCCGCATGCGCACATCTCATCCCGTAATGCAACTAAGGCGACGTCGACGACTAGGGGGGGAAAGAATATCGGTTGTACGGGAATTCGGATACAGCATCGTAATTCAAGACTAGCAATTTTCTATTGCGTTTGACTCTTTTTACTATGCTCGTCCAGTGCCATTCGCTCGCTATCTTTCCCCTCTCTTTCTGCCATTTATGGGTAACTACGAGGCAAAACGTCAAGCAGGAAAAAATGCAAATGCATTTAAAAAGAAATCTGTGAAATGCCTATTTATGAGGGAAAAAATGAAAAAAGAAA
>JAUJYV010003246.1:0-10438 GCA_033995625.1 Ophyiulus pilosus | reverse complement strand
TTTCGCTCGCTCGACGGCTCGTATCTCAAATATCTCGTATGTCAGGGCACTCGTATCTCGAGGTACCACTGTAATTTAAAGGAATTTTCCAGCACATTTCATTGTACTTGTGCGTGGAAATTATTTGATTGGATAAACTGATAAATCATTACTATTTAGCATGGCCTGTTTTGATAATTCGACGACATACTTTTAATTAAAAAAAAATGATAATGAAATGCAGCACAAGTCTGAAGCGGGCAGTAGTATACGGCACCTATACTGCGCCTAGTACCAAATTCTGCCACCAGGTGGCGCTAGTGTCGCTAGTGGTGAAATCTAGAACTACTGGCGTTAGTGTCGCAAAGGCGGGATTTTCAAATTATGGCGGGAAATTTGAATTTTTGAATCCACCAGGTGGCGCTAGTGTCGATAAGGCGGGATTTTCAAATAATGGCGGGAAATTTGAAGCTTTGAATCCACCAGGTGTCTCTAGTGTCGCTAGTGGCAAAATCTCGAACTACTGTTGCTAGTGGCAAAATCTCGAACTACTGGCGCTAGTGTCACAAAGGCAGGATTTTTGAACTTTTGAATCAAACAGGTGGCGCTAGTGGCGCAATCTCGAACTACTGACAATAATGTCGCAAAGCCGGGAAATTTGAATTTTAGAATTTTAAATGTGATGCATGTCAGTGTAATGAAAGTGATGTCATGGCGGCCATTTTGTTTGTAGTGGAAATTACTTGCTCCCCCCCTCCTTGAGTTTCCAAGACTGCCACCAGGTTATTTTTAGTTTTCAGTAATGTGTATATGGCGAGGTGGATAATGACATCACATGATTTATTTCAATACATATATACACATAAAAGTGCCCTCTATATAATATAGCTGTTAAGAAAATACATTGGAATAGGAGGGTTTTGAACCATGGACCATGAGCATGGGAATCCAGCATCTTACCTCTAAGCAACCAGGCAACATTGAATAGTAAAGAAGTAAGGAAGAGGTGATGCATGGAAAGAGGTTTACAAATTTAAAAATAGATTGGTGAAGGCCTAAAGGAGGTCATGGTGTTAATAGGCCCCACCAAGTCTGGATAATTCTAGAAAAGTCTAAACAAGGGACCTTAGGGTGGGGTAAATGCAGAGTCCAAATAGGCCCCACGAAGTCTGGGACACTTCTAAAATTACTAAAATAAAACATAAAAAGCAATAAACAGCCGGAAAATACATGCCAAACTGTAACATACATAGGGAAAATAGAAATGAGCAGGCTGAATAATGAAACTGAAGGCAGGCATAAAAATGGACTTACCATATACAACTGAGCACTAAAAATCATGACCATACCTTCTGGTACCCAACTGAAGTGACCAAAGTAGGGTAGCTTTAGCAGAGGGAACCACACAGTCACATGCTCATAATTGGACATATCTGCATGGGTGCTGTAAACCCCTTGGCCTAGCTCCAAACAGGTCCCAACAGGTATGGACAACCAGGGACCATTCCCAAAATATCCAGATATGATGTCACCAAGTAGAATTAGCAATACAATATAGAAAGTTCTAGATGACAGACATGGTGGTTCCAGGGTCATACTTTCAAGTGCTGATTGGCTGATGGAGTCTTATCACACAAACAGGTACCAACAAGTAGGGGCAAAAAGGGGACATTCTCAACAGAGCCAACTACGATGGAACAGGAAAGGCCCTAGAATTAGAACAAAGAAGACCTCCCTCCCATTAAGTCATGGACACATCTAAAAATATATATTGTGTAACACTACATAGAAGTTCGCTTATGGAATAGCCCAAAACTACAAATAAAGAACAGGTAAAGATTAAACATTCAAACTATCTATTATTATAATAAAAATTCTCTAAGGTGGGATATACCACACACTTAAACCAGCATCATGATACACCAACGAAATTATGTTCCGTTGCGGTATCTGTAATATAACAGAACGCCGATAGTCCGCATCATCAGCATCATCGACAGCATCTGAATCATCGGAATAGTCACGAGATGCATATTCGATCATAGTGTTGTGCAGCGTTTCAAAACGGCTGGCTTCATCCCGGTCATCATTAGCATCGACCGTTGACAGATCATCTATATTATCTATGTCACAGGTGCTGTCATTGTCATTGATGTCCGACACGAGATTAACCGTCATGATATCGGCGTCAACGTCTTCGCAGGCTGAGAAGCAATCAGAGTCAATGATATCGTCATCAGCCCCATCGTCGTCGCTGACCAAATCTATCAAAGGGATATCTGCGTTATCGTCTTCGGAGGCTGAAACACAATCAGTCTCCATGATATCGTCATCATCCTCATTGTCGTCACTGACCAGATCTATCAATGGGGTCACGACATGTGCCGAGGGCCACCATAAGGATGGTGATGGCATATGAGGGAGCCATAATGATGATGCTGTAGAACATGTAGGAAAATTAAGAGTATATCAATATAAACAACATCGAAACTGCTAAATCAAAATTTAGCATTTCGCAAAAGTAAAAGTAAAATTAGTCAGCTGTCAAACGTGAATGAAATGCAACACTTTCAAAGTTAATAAGCTGAAAAACGCTCTGATTCGAAATTGCGTGAATTATGTGCAAGGCGCAGTGTTTTCATTTCGTGAAAACAGGGAAGGCCAGCCTCTATTTTTACAAAAATGTAACTACATTGAAAGCTAATATTGAGGTATTATCCGGAATTTCGAAAATAAATAAACATCACAAAAGAATGAAAAAGTAAACGAGTGTGGTTGGTAGCTAAACGTCAAGTGGATGGATGTTACCATTCGATGCCGCGAATCCTAAACGTATACAGTGATACCTCGAGATACGTTTTTAATTAGTTTCATAACCTTGCTCATATGTCAATTTGCTAGTATCTCAAAGCAATTTCCACCACACATTGAAATAGTGTACTCATTTTTCAATTATTTCAGTAAATTAACTATAGAGTTGAACTGGCAAAATCATGAACATGTTCAATAACTTCTGCAAATGTTGTGAATGGAGAGCGTAGATGGGCAATTAAATAGTTAAGGCAGGAAAAGTAGAGGGTGATACTTTCTGATTTATAATAATTATACACAAATATGAAAATACCATTCTCTCATTAGGCGAGACGTTCCCAAAACAAAGCTTGGCGTGAGATAACAGCGAACAACCATTCCTCGTATCTTAGATAGCAAAACAAAGTATGCAATATTATTTGAAATTTTGATCATAATACACAAGTTTAAGTTTGGATAATACTAGTGTTTTAGCTGATATTGTACCTTGTATACTAGATAGGTGTGTACATGCAAGGTGCACATGTTGGTTATTCAATTCTTGATATTTTATAAGGTTGTTGAATAAAAGTGGATTTACATGCTAACACTTTAGAAATTGTTGCATTTAAATGAAAAATGCAGAAGCATCCCAATAAAATCAGGGGAATCTTAGGGAAACCCATAAAATGTATGGGAATTTTAGAGAAACCAAGTAGCCATTTATTACTATAAATGACTTATTATAAAATGGCTAACCTTTTTAGCTGTTGTTGACTGCTACCAAACCAGAGAGTACCTAGCAAGGGCTTGAAGATTGTAGTGATGAAGGCCCTACCTTCTAAAATATGGTCCTTTATATAGGGCCTTAGACAAAAGACTACTATTGAAAGTTCCAGGAACAGACCAGAATATAGGCTAATGATCTATGGAGCCTATTATTTTAAGACCCTAGGCAAAGGGCTCTACAATTAGAACAGTCTAAACAGACCATGATGGGATATTTCTGGAACGTAATCCATAATCATCAATATTGTTCAGTGTATTGAGATTATCCCCTCCCAAGGCAATGATCTCTGTAATTGGGATGCCCTAAGCATATCAGAAATGATAGTGGACTCTAAAAAACATGAATGTAGGTTAGGGCAGAGTAGTTATACTATAGTCTGGTTAGGTTAGGGCAGAGTAGTTGAAATAACATTAGGTTAGTCTAAAGTAAATGGCATAAGGTTAGGGTAGTACTTTCAGTTATGCCCTAAAGGGTAGTACTTTCAGTAATGCCCTAAGCATATCAGAAATGATAGTGGACTCTAAAAAACATGAATGTAGGTTAGGGCAGAGTAGTTATACTATAGTCTGGTTAGGTTAGGGCAGAGTAGTTGAAATAACATTAGGTTAGTCTAAAGTAAATGGCATAAGGTTAGGGTAGTACTTTCAGTTTCTAGTTAATCTGACGACGTCAGATACTTATCACTGAGCTCACTACCCTAACCTTATTCCAGTTATTCGAAATGTCTACATATTTCCTCACACCTTTCAGCCAGCGCAAGTACTGAGTACTGTTCCTCGTTTTCGTTATAGTTTCGTTAACGTTGGTTGGCTCAAACTCTCTGTTATTAGATTCATTAAACATTTATATCTGCATGAATGTACCAGATAAGGCCATGCTTTTCAGCACCTATAGCAATTTAATCTTAATTGTAAGTGTAATAACCTTTACCAGCACCCATGCGCGGGCATCATTATTGAATGACCCTTATTCCTATGACGATTTTCACAAAAGATGCATCAGAATTTCAGATGAAATAATCTAGATGGCAATTAATAAGATGCATCATTTCGTCTTATTTCTGGGACAAAGAAAATAGTTGATAACGCATCTTGTTTTAAGATATTTCGATTTGCAGTGCACTCTTTAGTTTTATGGGCCGTGTGCTTGGGGTCATTATCTTGCTGGAAAAAATAAGAGTTTTCTACCCCTAATTTTTGCACAATTTTTGCCAAATTGCATCTAAGTATGTCAATGTACTTCTCTGAATTCATAATCCCATCAATTACAGCAAGTTCTCCAACTCTAGCTGTCCTCATTCTTCCCCAAATCATCACATGTCCTCCACCATGTTTCACTGTCGAGCTTGTTTTCTGTGGGGCTAGTTCTGTGTTGGGCTTGCGCCAAATAAGCTTTCTTCCATCAGATCCAAATATATTGAATTTCGATTCATCGGTAAAAAGCACATTTCTACAAAACTCCATTGGTTTGTTAGCATTTGCTTTAGAAAACTCCAACCTTTTTTGTCGGTTAATTTTACTGATGTATGGCTTGTTCCTTGATGTCCTAGCTTTCCAACCTTGAAAATGGAGCCTATTTCGCACTGTTTGTGGTGTAACAACCTTGCCTAGAGCACAAGCAAGGTGTTTTGCCCGTTCCGGAGCACTTGTTTTTGGATTTTTGGAGACAATTTGAACAAGAGTTCTTGCATCTCTCTCTCTGAAAGTGACTTTGGTCTTCCTGAATGTTTCAGATATCAGTAGAACTAGTTCTAAACTTTTTAACAATAAACTTAACAATATTCCTTGCTGAAATATTGAGACAATTGGATCTTTCGACCCATATTCTTCTGAAGTGTGGCACAATAACTTATTCGTTTTATTGAAATGTGTTTAAATACATGCACTTCAAACCGGTCTCAAACTCTCTGTTATTAGATTCATTAAACATTTATATCTGCATGAATGTACCAGATAAAGCCATGCTTTTCACCACTTAATAATTGTAATCTTAATTGTAATTGCACATGTAATCCACATGTGTGTGTGTGGTTTACTTACTGCAATAGCCTTTACCAGCACCCATGTCCGGACATCATTATTGAACCTATTATTGGACCTATGACGATTTACACAAAAGATGCATCAGAATTTAAGATGAAATAATTTAGATGGCAGTTAATAAGATGCATCATTTTGTCTTATTTCTGGGACAAAGAAAATAGTTGATAATGCATCTTTTTTTAAGATATTTCGATTTTCAGTGTACGATTCAATACTAAGCACATATGCATTATGGGACTCAGCCCACCTGGCAATTGTAATTATAGATTTTTAAATTAGTTTGTAGTTTTTGTTAGTTTATAATAGATGTGTAACCTTGGGGGTCACTCCAGCTTTGGGGAAAGGTCGAAAGGGGGCAATGATCATCCCAGTAAATATTAAAATTCCCCTATATATTGGTTATGTCAATAAGTTATATTGTTGTTATTGCGAGCATTTCGTATGTTTGGCAATAACCATTATCTTTCAATACAGGATTGGTAATTGTGCGGTCCCTGGGGCAATAATTGACCAGGTGGTTGCATAACGGAATTCCAGGGTGGGGAGCTGGGAAGCAAGCGATGGGAACCCTGGCACTCGGGCTCTGGAGCCCATCGGGGAACGACGCTGCTAAGCCCCATTGCTACATCATATACAAATGTTTATTAACCCAGATTGTTTAGCCTGATTATGAAGCCTGATTGCCAAGCCTGCATGTTATGAGTGCTGCTAACCCCAGTTGCTGTACTTAATACGAATGCCGTCAACTGAATAAAAACCTAATGATCGTTAAGCCTGGGACTGCTCTCCTGAATTATCATGTGACGTGACCGTCACAGATGTGAAGAGAGGAAAGAGCACGGTCGCGGCAATTTTTAGAGGAAGTATCATGGCATTTTCCTGGAAACCACAGTCAAGGTAACCGACCAGGAAGTTAATCTCAGGTCTCCCAAATGTCTAAAAATCAATAATATCATTGACGAGAAAGAATAAAATACTTTAAATTTGGCAATGAGCCTACGTTAAGCATTGGCATTCTACAAATCTCATTGGTCAATCTGAATTCATGTTTGCGAATTCATGCGAATTCATGGTTGCGTAATTCAAATGCGAATTTATCTAATCATATCAAATAAATCTTGGTCGCAGTGGTATACTGTTTTACATATGAATGCAATCTGATTGGGTTGTAAATTCGTTGAGGTTTGTTCGATCATTAATGGGCCATTCAAAAAGAACGTCCCAGAAATTTGTTCTAAAATTAACCCCCTTCCTCCCTCATAGATGTCCTTAATTATTTTTTTTGAAAAGTTGAGTATCCAGAAAATCCTATACATTTTCAAGCACCCATCTTGCTGCCAATTCAAAGACATTTTTCCAGATTTTTCTGATTAACAGAAATTACCTGTGTTAGCTCGAAGGGAAATTCCAGCATAAAATTGGTGTCTAACACAAATTTAGGCATAAAACCCGAATTTCCCAAGGTTTTAAAAATTAAAGTATATTTGGGACTGGGGACATATTATTTCTGATGTCCCTTTCTTCATTTACCGATCTTTAAAACTTAATTAAACAGGAAAAACAACAACTGAAAAATACCATCATTAGTGGACGTCCATGATGGCTTCCCCCACCCTCCCACTGTCCACATGGTGTCCACATGGTGTCTACATGCCAGAAGACTCCTCCCCCTTCCCTATTCCCTCTTGAGGACGTCCTGAAACGCGGCATTATACGTTTTTCTAACTAAAAACATAGTAATTAAATTTACTTTACTTCCACAAACAATTCAATATTTTGTTTTCCACAGCTGTCTCCAGATAAATTCCGGGGTAGTCCCTCTAGAAATCGGCCGCGACCGATACCAAATTGCCAGGTGGGCTTAGACATACAATTCAATACCTTTGATCCTCTCGGGGAATTGTGATGTACTTTTCTTGAACAAAATACATGTACATGATTTTTAGTTTTGTTTTATATGCTTTTCATACATCTTCAACAATTGTGCACGCGTTTGCTTATACTTTCTATCGTATATACATGTTTGCAAAATATCTTATTCGTTTTAGACCAGTATGACAACTTTTAATTTGTCTTATTCCTGAAAGGAATTCAAAACTTTCAATTTATCCTGCCATTGTTAACATCAACATATACTTACCACTAAAAATCAGATATGGTAAAATGCAACTTAATACATTGTGATACCCTAATTCGTTAAGAAATTAAAACAAGTTGAGGGTTGGAATAATGTGACGATAGTGGCGGCACGATTTAATTACACGAATTAATAATTTGAAATTTTTTCCCCAAGAGCCATCTGTTCTTTACCAAAATGATGGCATGAAAAACATTAATGTTAAAAGTAATGGCTTATAGCGAAATCAGTGACATGTTGTCTGGAGGATCAAAGAAAAACTAGCGTTATATAAATCAGGAAAAGCCTCAAGGACCCTGACTCGCCCTGATGATCTAGGTTATTCCTTTTAACTTGGACATGATGCAGATTATGTCATTTATATGCAAGAATAAGACTCACTACGTGACTATAAGTACAAGATATAAATCTTCTGGCTATTCAGACTAATGCCTAAATAGACATGTACTTGTTATTTTAAGAATTTTACAGGTAAGTTTTCCTTTCCCAATCGACTAAGTAAACAGCACATGTAATGGGTTATGGGGGGAAAATACAGCCATACATGTATTTTCAAAATGAGCGTATTTAAATTATCGTTGCAGCAAGAAAAATGAAGCTTAATTATATTTTATATGCCATGTTTAAGAAATACGTATTCTAGTATAAAACGATGAGCAATTTAATAAGAGTTTTGCGAAGTTGTAATTATTATTTTAGACTAGTTGGTTGTATATCTTTGACAGTCTGATACAATACAGAAATTCGTCGCACCATATGCCAACTGAAACTGGCTAGAAATAAGTTAACAAAAAAGAGTGCAGATGCTAAAATCAAGTTGAAATTGTTAAAAGTTGAATAGGTTGTTCATTCAAACTTTAGATTAAGGGAGTCTATATAATAGAATCCAAAGTTTTCCTGAAAGTACATTAAATCTGTACGAAAAGGGTACGTCCAATTATGCATGTCTCTGCCCTGATTGACGAAGGTGGCAGAGTGACTTCTGTTAGCTTGAAAATGGCAAAAATTTTAAACTTACAATTTCAGGGAATTTTTGTTGAAGAAAAGCTAATACAGTGGAACCTCGCATAACGAGCATAATTCGTTCCGGAGTCTTACTCGTAAAGTCGTAATGCGAAACACTCGTTAAGTGAAACAGACTGATGTAGGAATGGCACGAAAAGTTCCATCGCACAATTCGGGGATTCCCCTTATCACGCCACTCGTTATGCGAAACGTCGCTCGTTAAGCGAGTCATTTTTTTACAATTCATATTGCACGTTATGCGCAAATCACTCGTTATGCGAGGTGCTCGTTAAGCGAGGTTCCACTGTACTATATAATTGTGCAATGATTACCGAGTATAATGGAAAAATTGAATGTATCCTCCCCATACAGTATACAACCTTGTATGAACCGCTAAAAGAGCCCCATGCTTAGTTCTCTCAGCTTGTAATGTACAGTTACAAATCTGGCAGCCCTATACTGAACAATTTCTAGTTTTGTGGTTGGTTGGCTTTATAGGGATTCAAATTTGGTGGCAATTAATATTTCATTATGGAATAAACTAAAGAATGATAAGAAAACTCTTTGACCTTACTTAGACAGGTATGAAACACGTTGGACAAATCTGAGGCATATTGGTTTGTTAAATCAGCTACCCTAATAATATGGGTATCCGCTGGATCTCGATCATAGTCCCCACATGACTAAGACAAGGTAATATCCTACCTTCCAGTAATCTTGGTAGTCCGGCGTTCGGATTTGTTGGATCATAAATGCATACTGAAATTCCATTAATTAGCTTGAAAGTCCGGTCTGTTGGACTTCCACCGTTGATCATCCGATGCCGTTAATGGTGTTGTCTTCTTCGGATATTTATGGCCAGATACCCTGGCTAGTAAAGGTCTATTCAACCTTTTGCTCTTGATTTGGAGCCAATGTCCTGGCTTCTGATGCTGTCCTAGGAGGCTTTGTCTGGTTTCCAAAGTTTACTGGAGAACTCGACCACGGGTTCACACTGCAGAATCTGACTCCCACTATGGTCACGTCATTCTACTTGTTCTGACAAAAAAAGAAAACAATTGGTGGTCACTCATGCCTTTTGCAATGTCAAGAATTCTAATTTGGCGAAAGGAATGCAGGTGACCTCGGGGACGAAAATCATTCCCTTTGTGGCCCGGGTTGCATCTTTTAAAGGGTGAAACTCTGGCCAAAGGTCGTGTGATGTCCAGCGAGATGAGCTGGCTAAAGGTCGACCTGGTTGGCTCGCCATGTGACATGACCCATGTCACGTGGAGCGGCTCTCAGGCGGGGATCAAGGTCGCATACGGAATTCTAAGGTGTGGATTCAACCTTGACAAGCAAAATAAGCCATAGCAGTTTTTAGGGTCACTGATTATGAATTTTCTGTATGCCTTCCGTACTTGATGAGCCTCAAGTGATGAAAGGAACCATTCAAGAAGTACGTTTTTACGTAAATCAAAACATAAAACAATCTGGTTCTAAGGGAAAAGTATCTAAGACAAAGTCCATCAACAAGCAAGTGTGAAATAGTACCTGACGAAAACCTAAATATATTGTAAACATTTTGAGGCCCAAAATCTAGGCTTTATGCAAAGTGAAAAATTGGAAATACAGTGGAACCTCGCATAACGAGTGATTCGCATAACGAGCAATATAAATTTTTAAAAAATGACTCGCTTAACGAGCGTTTGTTTC
>JAUJYV010003245.1:0-10438 GCA_033995625.1 Ophyiulus pilosus | reverse complement strand
GATGCTCAAGCCAGACTCCGCCCTGGTATTTTTCCAAAAATTACAGTTTTGACCACAAAATTTGAAAATAAGCCACTGTAAAGTTGGGGTGTGTTTGTGGTAGGTTGGGAGACGGGGACAGTCCATAAAAAAGTAATTTTCATTCAACTCTCAACCATAAATATGGCACTTAGACTTGTCCAGTGCTCGCCCATCCGATGAGTGGTCCCTTAAAATTGAGTCGGACCCTTTAAAAGCGCTTCAGGATATCCCCCTAGCGGATTAAGATGAGAAACAAACTGGTTCGAAAATGACATTTAAAAATCGAGGGTCCGAACGAGGGGTCACTAGCGGTCAAGCCATAACTCACATTTTATGTCGATGCTCAACGAGGAATTGATTTTAAAATACGAGGGTGAAATCATGCCTATATGAGCTCTTAAATTTTAATCAAGTTTAGTTATTGGATTGTTGAAATGGACGGTTTTTTTTTTGTCCGAAGCTATGGATCAGGGAAAAAAGCGTTTAAGGGGTAGCTTAAGGGCTGTTTGGGGAATTGGAAATGTCGTGAGGTGGCACCTCAGTCGATAGACCAAAATGGCGCCTGCCATGACGAACTTTTTCGTAGTTGTGTCTGGAGTGTTTAAATTGTAAACTAGTCTTAGTACTGCACGGGAGCGTTTTTAAAGCCAGTTAGTGGTGTTGGCGTTTTAAAAAGCCATATGTGAAAACCGTGCTGCTTTTTAAAATTGTCTAAATTGGCAGATCTAGGGAGGCTGGAAAAGCACAAACTGTCTTTAACACTGATCTATGTTAGTAAAAACAACGAAGATTGCGCACATACTACATGTAGTATATGATAAAAAAATGAAAGCACTGCATTGATCTATTTTATTACAAAAATGTTAACGATCCAATGCTGCCCAATTATCAACTAAAAGTTCGGTCTCTCGTGAATTGAACGCTCATATAAGAAGTAATCAATTAATGATAACATTGACCAATAGCCTCGAATTTGTTTCAACATGTTGAGTTTGGCAAAATTGCTTTTGATGTTAAACGAAATTGCTGGAGGTGCTGCCCTTTAAGCGAGACATCCGTATCAACGAAGCCACTATATTCACCCATCCTGGTTAGGTTTTCATCAGTGCCCCCCTTTTTTCCGCCATTCCTTGTGTCTTTCCTAACTGCCTTTAACATTAATTGACTGTAAATTGCAATTATACCTGGGACAGTCGCAGGGGCGTACAGCTGACACCGGATTAAGGGAATAAAACACGAATGATTGTGTTTTGGAAAATATATACAGGGTGTAATAAATTTATGGCTTTGAAAGTGTGGTGCAGGGAGGCTGTTTGGAGTGCAGGGGTATTAGGATAACTTCGCAACGAGGGGGCAGATAGCGCATAGGGCAACTGTGGGGGTACTGGGCTAAGGCTGACGAAAAGATAGGGGATAAACACATACGAGGTAGGCTTACCGAAGTAATACATTTCGGCTGAATTCTGTCTCATTCTTTAAGCAATTTACGAGGTGATTCATGTCCGACCTAAAATTCATTTTGATCACACTACGGGTTTTGTAACCATAAAATAGTGGGAGCTTTATCCCGAAATAAGGATGGGGGAAGGGGGAGGGGACTATACAGGGGGAATAGGTAGAGAAAAAAATATATTGGACTAGCGATGTAATGTGGCAGGGATGACATTTTTAGGAATGTTATAGCAGGATGTCAAGGATGGTCTATAAAACACCGCGAAAAAAAAAGTGAGGTTGAATGTAAAAGCGTGGAAGTGGGATGGTGAAGGGTGTAAAGGCTTGTGGCAAAACTTTTAGTATCTCACAGTTACTGTATTTGTTATTATTGACGTTAGATGATTAGATGACGTTGATGATTCGAAGTTAAATTCAGGTATTTTGGGTAGACAGATCCAATTATAACTTCGCTTTCGAATTTAAATTATTACCATCTTTTCTTATTCTATTCATGAAATGTAAATCAAATTCCTATAAAGCTTTTCATTTCTTTCAAAATCTCGTACACATTTCCTGTTATTTAGAACAAAATTACTGTATTTCCTGTAAAATTGTCCACAAAATTGCATGGGATTTCTGCTTGGAATGAGTTGGCGAGGTGTCAACGATGGCCCATAAAGCAGTATAAAAAGGGGGGAGTAAATGTGGAGGAATTGGCATTGAGGGTGGCTGTGTGAAGTAAGAGGATGGGGACGAAGGGTGAGGGGGCGGGGTCTGTGGTGAAATTTGGCACTTTCACCTTAAGCGAGGGGTGGGTGTTGTAGTATTATTGCATTTGTAAGATCAATGGACGTTGGTGCTGATGATGTATTGACACGACCGAGAGGTCTCATTTGCGTGACGTCACGCAGGGATTGATGTATGAGGGATTTGCGGGAGTCGTTTAATGAGAACTCGAGAACCCCTGATGACTATGTTGGAATTGTATGCAAAAAGGGCATACATATTAAAATAGCGATGGGATTCCTTCTGCAAATCGGGGAGAGGGTTTTTGACGGCCATATTGGAATTCTGAAATTGGATTTCTTGAACCGAGAAATTTTAACGGATTTCTGAAAACCAAAATGTCGTTTTAGCCTAAATATAACGGCCAGAGGCGAACGCACATTGCGATCACTGCCTACAGGAGGGTTAGAGAGGTCAAAGTTCAAATATAGTTATGCTATAACGACCAATATTTACACTTTTGGTGCAAATTCGTCAAAACTGTTTTTGACAAGGAAGTGGACTCAGTGGAGAAATTAAGAATGGTCTACATGAAAGGATCTGTTCTAAGGCTAAGCACATACTGAGGCTGTGAGCAGAACAGTGAGGAAAGCTGAGAGCCAAGCAGTGATGTCGATGTACGAAAGTCGGCGTTCGTAAGAGAGCAGACTTCCAGAACTGGCAGAATTTTCTCTCGTGGAAACGTGACTTACAGTTGCATTTGAGATTACCTCTCGTGATTTACTTTCGATGGCTTCTCTCAGAAGTGTGTCAATTAGCGAGAGCTGCTCTCGAGAGTATCTCGCCAGAATTTTTCTCTCTCGTAAAAACGTGACTTAAAGGTCCTACACCACTGTATTATTGTCGTTATAGTAATTTTTATTTTCCATAAATATCCCAAAGAGACATTTTGTCAAAAAAAAAAAACATTTTTATTTAACTTCGATGAGAGCAAAGAAAACAAACTTCATTAAACTCTTTGCTCTGCTCACTTATAGCAGTGCGACTCACTAGTATGTTCAGTATGTATCAAAAACTGATGTTTGATTTGGCTGCTTTGCTCGCCACATTCATCGCAGCTCCGCTTTGCGCCTCACTATGTGCTTAGCCTAAGATTTGTATAGGTTTTGGATGCCGTCTTTTATGAGCGGGTCATATGCAAGGTATAAATTATGGAAAGTGCCGGATTGGTATTTCCTCATGACTTCATTTATTAAATCTATTCGTATAATGAGTCTATTCATGTGGAGGAGATATTATAGAAGCCTGGAAAATAGTGTGATGCCCTTTATGAACGGACCTCTAAGCAATGGTGAAGCATACGTATAATTGAATTAAGGCAGCACGCATTCGTTGTTTTCAAATGCTTTCTTTAATGTTCGCGATTCATTTTCCAAAATTGTGACACGTTGTGTATGGACAGCCCCTGAGCAAGATAGTAACAAGGGGATAGGTCATTGTATCAGTGGGCCAAATTATTGATACGCATTTAAATATTTGAACGTGATCACCCTTCTTTCCCCTGAATACTAATGGAGAATTTAGGGATTCCGTCACCTAGGAGCTTCACCTCCCTCGCGCACCCCCTGATGGCTCGCGTGTCAGGGTCCATCCTTTGTTATTTTTCATCAAAATATACACGCATGCACACATCAGCATTAATTTTTCATGCATTGAGTCATAGCCAATGCATAATGCTAAAGGCAGGGAGGGGTAAATGCTTGAGGTGGGGGGGAGGTAAAGGGGAGCTCAGGGGGTAGATTGGCACCTATTCCTACAATTCTGGTCATCTGATCAACTTTTGAGGGGACCAATGGGGAGGCTTTAGAGGTAATACTTTAATCTGATGTGGCATCTCCTATTTCCATTATCCCCTCACCTCCTCCCCCACCCCTTATCCCGCTCATCCACACCTCGCTGGTCACCAGCTTTTTAGATGGTCACTTCATCTAGATGCTCATTAGCAAATGCCAAAATAAATCACCCTGTATGTTTGCATCTTCCGTGGAAAATGACCTTTGTCCACTTGCTGGACGATGTCCAGTCTCCGGCCAGCCATTGTCTGGTCAAATGACTCTCGAACCAGAATTAAATCATACTTAAGGGGTTTCAATGTTTTTAACAAATGACCCTTATCGGAATTAAAAATACCACACTTGTGAATTACTCATCATGCTCATCGGTAATACGATAATATGAACGTGTGATAGGAATTTATTAAAATTGCGCTCTTATTTAGGGGGGTGTTGTTTTTATGTACGACCTTTATCTGTTTTAAAAATACCTCGTTTATGAATTACTCATCAGCGATATGATAATAATGGAGTGTGATTGGAATTTATTAAAATTGGGCTTTTATTTAGGGGTTCGTCTTTTTTATGTACTACCTTTATCGGTTTTAAAAATGCCACATTTGTGAATTACTCATCAGTATTAAGCTTAATATAAGTATGGAAGTGTGATGTGAATTTATAAATTTTAACTTTTTTCCTTAATAACGCGCACATCTGGTAAGTAGTAATAAGACCCTTTTTTGAAATGAGTGGTACTATGAAGTAATCATTTTGACGAAATTTTCTGCGTTGTTTGCAGTTCGATCATTTGCCCATATTAAAGTTTTTCTATGAAACATCAATGGCCGATATGCCGGTTTTTATTAAAACTTTCTGTAAATGAACTTTGGTTTGCATTTAATTTGTAATTAAAATTGAAGAATCTTTTACTTAATAGTATTTTGCATTTAATGTATAGGACAGACAAATCGATTTACGTCTTATAAAAATCATCTTAAATGACTAACGTTTTTATTTAACGTCTAAATTAAATAAGAATCATGGAATCATGTAAAACATATTCAGTCTATTTTAATAGCAAATTAAAATTTATGGTAACTGTAAAATAAATGTACAAGTTTTTTTTCCGTATACTATTTTGCTAGAACCTTTTAATAATGCAAATTATATTTGTCTAAGAAGCATATATTATAGCCCAAATGGGCTTCACCTCATGAATGGACAATGTCCAGAAATGACCCACGCATGGTTTCACTCATTATTTTGCCATATTGTTCCATATACAATGGAACCAAATATTTGCATATACCTATACTTGTGTTCGGTCAACATTCCGTTATTATTGTTTTATGTCAACTGAGGGATGTCCACAAGTGACCACACCTAACAAAGCCAACATTCTGCCACGCAATTTATCGTTTTATATTGCTGTATATACAATGCTTGCGGATATAAAATATACAATTGTCGGCCTATTTTAAATTATTTCGCGTTAATGAAGGCGCCATAAAACCGGCTGCATGTTTTATGATACGCTTTCAATTACAAAAGTTGTAATTGGGAGGTAGGCCCGCCATTGTTTAGTGTAATTATATACATTGGCTCGTGCACAGTTGTACAGGGTGTAACACAATGTCATTCTGTCTAATTAATTTCAACGCGACATCGATTGAACATAACGATGAGTTGTATACGAAGGTTTTAACAGTAATTGCGCTAACGCTGAATATTAAATATAGAGTAATTCAATCCATACATGTTGAGGTATTTTAACTTAATTAGAATTGCTGTCAACAAACTACATGAAAGTTACAGTCCATACTCATGAATATTGAATGTTAAATTATTTATATAAAATGACATTAAAAAATAAAGATACCAGTCTAATTTTACAATATTTAAAAAAAAAATTATATTTATTTTTACCTCGTTATTATGCCCAATTCCCAGCCCTATCGAAATTGAATTTCTAGCAACTACTGTACCAATGTTTCCCATGGAAAAATTGGGTCAACATTGTCATTATGAGATGCCTCCATTGATGGTTTTCGAATTCATTTACCAAAAATTGGACCATCTCTTGAAAAAAACCTTAAAAACCTCAAGATGAAAAGACGAATGGGCACAAAGTGCTTTTCAGGAATTCACCTCGTTCTCTCACGAATTTGAATTTCAAATTGGAGAAAAAGTCTTCACGTAAAATAGTGCGAAAATCCTTTAAAAATAAATGGTTTTAGGACGAAAATTGCATTGTTTCCAGCACCTTTTTCGTTTGTTTTGCATTCTTAGACTTTTCTTTATGCAAAACGCCTGTCTCAGACGCCATAAATTAGGCGTTTTTTACGTGTTATTGCGCAAATGTTGGCGACATTACGGATCGTTTACTCCGAATTAAACGCCAGGAATTCATTCGCCCCCTCCCTTCATTTTCAACGAAAATGTTCACCAAAAGTCATTTCGCGTTTCAATGAAATTCAATTTCATGCGAATGCATGTTCACATTGTGTTCGAATTCAACCCATTACTAAACATATAACGGCATGCCGGTATAATTGAATAAGGCGCTTATTCACTGCAGCTGAATATACAATTTTGTCAGACTATAACGGAATGCTTCTTTAGTTAAATTATTTGCTTATTTTTGAGTTACAAAATTCAATTGTAATATGGTAAATCCAAGGAGTTGATGGATTTTTTAAATTGAACAACCTTTTCGTCTGCAGAAGTTTAAAGCCCAGTTTAGGAAAGATGGGTTAGTAAAAACGACTGTGGATAAAGTATTTTTATATTGTTATTTTAACTGGGTTTCATGCATTATTAACAATGGGTGCATGGCAGTGTGGGCATAACGTAGTATACATAACATGATATTGGGTGTTGTTTTCTCTTTCATGATAATTCCTTCATACTATGGAATTAATTGCAGTGGGGATAATGCAGTTTCAATGCTTGCTCATACATTACGAAATATGACATTTATTTTACCCTATATAACAGCCAAAATCAATGGACATAAATAACTAGAGGCCAAAAACACACACAGGCTGAATGTGACGAAAATCACTCGTACTATATCGTAGAGGGTATTTGAAATTGTCTGCAAATCCGAAATTACGTGTTGAATTTTCTAAATGCACTGCAGGTCATGTATTAAGTTTGTCTGGAAGTCATTTTTATAAGGGATAACCTGATCCCAGTCTTAATCCTTCCATTATATTTAGGGCGTATCCATACTTCAGGCACCACTCCCATTGCGGTTATATGCTTGATGTATTCTTCCTATAAAATTGTATACCGAATTTCACGGAAATGATAAATGTGATAAAATTAATAAAATATGTTGAAAATGAGGCACACATATTGGCAATTGACTAACAACTACATATAGTAAACCCTCAAATTGGTTTACATTTATGCAGTGTGACTTGCAATATGAATGCAGGAACTAATTTGTCTAATTATATAAATTAAGCCAATAATTCCATTTTTTTTTTAAAAAAACTCCTATTACAATTTATTCTAATTTGAAATAAATACTTTTTTATTATTATGTGGTGCAAATAGTTCGAAATTTGCCTTTCCAAATTATTTCCAAGTTAACCCAAACATGAAACGGTTGTTTTTGTTCATGCTCAAAATATGAACAAAAAGTTGTTTTTTTGTGAATTTTCTTAAAAAAATTTAAAAACTATTCGAAAAACACGCTTTTTTTTCTCGAAATTTTAATGAATGGAGAACATGCTACAGTTTTGCTGCATTTATATAAACATTCTAGTCTGCAAATTTGGTTTAAAATCTTCAATGGCGTTGCTGAATGATGTAGTTTGATTAATGATTTTGCTCTCCTGTATTCCGCTCTGTCAAAAAGAGAGACAATAGTCGCTTTTTTCTGACTAAATTTTACTTTTAAAAAAAATATGCAAACCTACTTACATGGGTTATTTTCATAATTCATTAATACCCACCCATAAAAGCTCCACTAAAAGTTCTTGCATTTCCATTACTTTGCATTATTTTCAGACCGACCTGACACTCACTCGTACGTTATCTCTTTTAAAATTATGCCCAGAACAAATTTTTTCAGAAATCTTTTATGCACGGTAAACATTTCACATTGTAGGTCGCTTCATGAGAGCGTCATGGCAGCTTTTATTTCCGGACGTTTTATTCAAAACACGTTATTGTCAAGTTGAGAAATGTACGAGAAAATATTGTATTTACATATTCCAAGATTTTGATAGAATTGAAATGCAGATGCATATAAATTAAAAATGGTACTTTATGTATTAGATGTAATGCCACTCATATTTTAAATGCCTGAAACACTTAGTGATGCCCAAGAATCACTCGTCCTGAATAATCGATCATTTTGTTAAAATTATGGAAAAATCTGTTTGATATTAAGACATTTTTTTAAAAATGTGCAGTTTGAATTCTGACATCCGAATTCCGCCGACTGATAAATAATGTTATTAATTTTTTTTAAAGTAAAAGTTGATATACCTCCTATTTAAAACTGTTAAACTCGTAACTTTAAAAATCCATTTCACCATATTAATTTTTCTATTAATTATTTGTGGATATGAAAATAATTTTTGTAACTATATATTTGGGATTCTTATTTCTAACTATATTTCAGACTATCATATTTTGGAATTACTAATATTTAAATGTTGTGCTTTAATCTGCAAGTTCGACGTTAATTCTTGTTCTCAGAATATTCGGATTTTGATCAAAAGTACTCTTGTTTTGAGCTGCAATCTCAATTAACAGGCATATCTAAAGTGTAAAGCGAAAAACAAATGAAATTTGCGGTGATTGAATTCCTTCGGGATTTAAAAAAAAGGGTTAATGAAGAAATTAACGATGCTTTTATGAACTTCCCCTCACCATGGCGACAGCGCTGCTGCGCATTTCTATCTATTTGTCGAATTAATTCAAATAAATTACACCCCGCTTGTTCGTCGGATTAATGCGCCACTTTTAAAACCCCAGTAAATTAATCTAGATTTAACGATTAATGGGGCCTACACACGTTTGATAACGATTTAATGCACTGAAACCGAGCGTTCATTCATCCAACATATTCAACCACTAATTAATACGCCTTTTTTCCCTTTCGTTTTGCCAAAATGAACAATGTGTCGCGCTTTTTCCGATAGATGGCATCACTAGTGCAGCTGCTTTAGGATTCTTTTTGGAAATGTTTACTTGTCTAATGTTCATTAAGGACATGGTGATATTGTTGTATCACCAATGTTTTTGTTCTTTCTTTTGGAACGTGGATGGTTAAGGAAAATCAGGGGATGTATTTTAAGACCTGATCGCTAATCTTGGTGTTACTGGCTGGCGCTTTATTTCCTCCTTTATAGAATTATTAGGAAATGGATAAATGCTAGAGACATGGTGTTTATTAGAAACCACTCTCATTAAACTTGTAATAAACATTGGGGTTATTTGCAATTTTTCATCGGAGCAGGGGTTTTGTTTGTAATTCGGAAATCATTAGGGCTCATGGTGACGTTCCCAACATTTTATTTGAAAAAATTAGGTAATTTTTCAATCTCGATGCTATCATATATGAAAACAGTAATATTAATAGCAAATAACCTCCGTCGCGGTTTTCATTTGTGCACTCACCGAGCGCCCCCATCGGTCACCCTGTTCCTTTCTCGTTTGATGGATCGATGGTTATGTGCACAGTGTTCGCCCTGCCCAAGATGAATTTACACCCGATTTTTCCCTCTGGTTTCTGCGTTATCTCTACTTGCTCACATGTACGCGCGTTTCAAACGAGATTTTTATTAAGTAAATAAAAATGCTTGTTTCAACATCGTTTGTATTTAAAATCGTGTTGGAACAGACGTACGACGCGCCCCTATCCATCTTCCCCCGCAACAAATGGATTACCGACGATTAAATTCACTTCAATAATCATTGAATTTCTTCTTTCTTTCCATTAAATTAAAAATCCAACATAAAATTATGTGGCGCCATAATTCACCGCTGTCCATTGTTCCAACATGACTTTTAAATGTTTTATGAAGTTAGCAAAATAGATAAAGGAAAACAATATGTTCCTTTCATATACAGTTAATATGTTATTAACGGTGTTAATATAGTGCGTTGTTAGGATGTCACACGTTTAAAACTGTGTTAACCACTTCAGAATTACTAGAAGCATTTTTAAAGATTTTTAAATATTATAGATGCTCATATAAGCATTATTTTATATATAACATAGCGCATATGCTATTAATCATTTTTTATATTTAATCCCAGGATAAATTCTAACAACTGATGGGACATGACAAATCCATATCATAACATGATATTCTAAGTAAGCTAATCCTGACAAATCTTTTGTTACTTTGCACAAACAATGTAAAGTGTATTAAAACACTTTCATGAAATAAGTTCGTGCT
>JAUJYV010003244.1:0-10439 GCA_033995625.1 Ophyiulus pilosus | reverse complement strand
GGGAATTTCAAACATTACGCCATAAAAACAAAAATAGCAATTTCTTCCAAACCCCCCAAAAAATGCTTATTATAAATTCTTATTCTCTTGACCTTGTGCAATACGTGTCAAATTAAATGGTCAAGAGCCACACACGTTCATATCAAATAAGATTAACCTTGCGTCGGGTTGTTTGTGTAGATCGAGGTGAATATAATTACAAACATTTTACATAAGAAAGCATAGAACATGACATAACACAAAATTGACAACTATGCGGCATTTTGACAACGCTTCGTTCTAGAAACCATATTTCAAGAATATATCTGCCTTGAAATCAGCAAGATAACTTACCGGAGAATCAAACGAAAACACGCACTCATCTTTATAGATTTTATCCCCCGCAACAGGAATACGGATATTATTTAAATGCTCTCTCGACCAATTCATTTTTGCTTTCTGTGATTTTATTTTTTAAAACATGGCGACAAAAGCCAATTAACCGGTAGGTGGCGCTCGAATTCACAACGCAAAGTACGCGAGAGGCCCGAAAAAAAGCATTGTTCGTTCTCAGACTCCGTAAATTTTAGGTCAATTCGGCTTGAGCGCGAAAGTACACGTGCTTCGGCTTCCCTGCTGAAGGCCCACTTTTGTATAGTCACAATTGTTGTTCATCTTTTTTTTTTAGTATTTTTACATAATAAATCATGTCGTGGTTATTTGGTGTTCGTCAAAATCCCCCTGAAGTTGCTGATTTTTCTTCGTTTGTTCCTCCTCAAGCTGGAGGAGGTGGCGATGGTAAAGATGGTAAAGGAGGGGGATCTCCTCCATCTAAAATGGAGGCCTACCGTTTTGATTCCTCAGCTTTGGAAAAAGCAGCGAAGGCAGCTAAAGAATTAGAACAATCAAGTAATTATGCGTTCTAAGTATTATTAGTTCAAATTTGCTAATACTTCCTCGCTTGGACAAAATCAATTGCTGGTATTAATTGTTGGAAGTTGGATGATGCCACTTTTAACAATCATTGCTCATGCTGTAGTCCAGCTAGTGGCACATTAAGTAACATTGGATGTGGTATGGGAGTATGGTTTGCATCAAGAACAACGTTTCTTCTAGACGTAATAATGAGGGCTTACTAGCTATACTAGCATAAGCTTCAGAATAAAGATTTAGAATGTCGTTTTTTAATCAAATAGTTGCACCATGAAGCAACCACTTGAATACACAGAACATCTAACCCTTTTTTTTATAAAATTGTATAACCGCCAAAATCAACTCAAATGTATTAAATCATGTTATAATCCCATGTATCAAGTACATACTGTCCTTCACTCTTGATCCAAATAATGCCCTAACATGCTCAAGCATACTGTAGCTCTTCATTGTTAATATTTTCTGGGGAAACCTCTAAAATGTTTTTTTTTTACCTAAACACTGATAAAACAAAGAAACATGCAATAAGAAATTACAATTCAGTTACATATTACATGATATGAACATGAAATAGATGCAAACTGATGGTTGTAACTTCTGTAGGACATGCAAAAGATGCCTTGGACATTGTCAAGTTGCAAGAAATGACAACTCAGCTCGAGCATCAGAAACACATAAAGGAATATGAGGCTCATATTGAACAAATGAAAGTGGAACAAGTGAAAGTCCAGCAGGAGGAACGGCGTAAAACAATGGCTGAAGAAACTCGTCAAAACCAACAGGTAAATTGTCTTACGCTAAAAGTATTCCTGTCAATGTAATTCCTAAGCTACATTGGAGTATTTTTTTATGTCAGCGAGCTCAATACCAAGATCAATTGGCAAGAAAAAGATATGATGATCAGCTCCTCCAGCAGGTAACTTGGCATTCGTGAAATTAGTATAAAAGTTCTGTAAGTTGAGCTAATTTTATTCAACTTGTTTTATAGCAACGAGTAAATGACGAGAATCTGCGTAGGCAAGAGGAATCTGTATCCAAGCAAGAAGCAATGCGCAGAGGTTTTATTTGATAAAATTTTAAATGCATGGAAATCAGTTGAGCAGCAATGGAATTCGTCATGCAATTTGGTTGTTTTTTTGAATAGCAACCGTTGAGCATGAGATGGAAGTTAGGAAGAAAAATGAAGCGGGGCGATTAGAAGCAGAGATGCGAGCAAAAGCTAAAGTCGATCGGGAAAATCATGACCTAATCTTGGAACAGATTAGGTTAAAAGCTGCAGAAAAGCGCATCACGGTTTTAGAAACCGTAAAGTAAGCAACAGTACTTTAGTAAATTTGTATGTAAATTAAGACTAGGTTAAATGAGAATATTTGTTTTTCTAGAACTGCAAGTTCTGCATTGGGAGCTGGTTTCCAAAGTTTTATTTCTGATTGGGATAAAATTACAGCCACTGTAAGATGAATGCTAATGGAAATAATAGTCTTATTTTTCTTTGGAATTCAAATAAATCATTGACTGTATTGTTAAAGGCTATAGGAATCTCATTGGTAGCATTGGGGGTGTATTCTGCTAAAATGAGCACTGGTGTTGCTACACGTTACATAGAAGCAAGACTAGCAAAGCCATCTCTTGCTAAGGAGACCTCTAGGATTAATTTGAAAGAAGCCTTAAAACACCCAATAAAGGTTGGTGGAACAGGAATTACTTAAATATTGTAACAATTTGATATTCAGCTTTGTATTTTTATTATATCAGATTGCAAAACGACTGACCAGCAAGCCATCAGATGCTTTAAAAGGAATTGTTTTAGAGGTATTTCCTTTTTTAACATTTTCTGAAGTGTTACAAGATTAATGAGAAATATTATTTCATATTCCTTATTTTTAACATTCCAACTTGGCAGTAAACTTGTTTCTGTGATTTTTAAATTTTTAAAGCCAACACTGCAAGAGCGATTGGGGGATATTGCAATTGCAACCGTAAATACAAAGAAAAACAAGGGGAAGTACATAAACATTTTAATGTATGGACCTCCTGGAACCGGCAAAACATTGTTTGCAAAGGTAAACAACTTCGCAAAGGCTAAACTATCATATTCCTATTTTTTAACGTATGCATAATTAGTGTAATATTTGTCTGCAAAATAGAAATTAGCCATGGCCTCGGGAATGGATTATGCAATCATGACAGGAGGCGACGTTTCTCCAATGGGACGTCAAGGTGCAGCAGAAATGCACAAATTATTTGATTGGGCATCCAGCAGTCGGCGGGGTCTATTGTTGTTTGTGGATGAAGCAGACGCTTTCTTAAGAAAACGTAGTTCAGTAAGTAAAGTGAATGTAGATTATCACTTACTCGATATGAAACTGATTTTTTTTTCCTTTTAAATTAAACTCAGGAAACAATAAGTGAGGACATGAGGTCCACCATAAATGTATTCCTATCTAGAACAGGGGAGCAATCTAATAAGTAAGGAAAAGTTAATAAGGAATTTTCTCATTTATAACCCAACTGTTAGTCATTAAAACGCTTTAAAAAAATTCTAGATTCATGTTAGCATTGGCTAGCAACACACCGGAACAGTTTGATTGGGCAATTAATAATCGTTTAGTTGAAATGGTGGAATTTACATTACCAGGTCTGGATGAACGAGACCGCTTAGTTCGACAGTATTTCGATTTATTTGTTCTTAAACCTGCAGCTGAAGGAAAAAAGTAAATATATTTTTAGACTAACAATCAAATCAATATCTATGGAAATCACTTGTAATTTTTTTTTGTTTTTTTAGTCGGTTAAAACTTGATAAGATGGACTACATTAAACTGTGCTACAAAATTGCATGCATGACCGAAGGATTGTCTGGTCGTGAAATTGCAAATTTGGGTCTTGTTTGGCAGGTATGTAGTTGGCATCAATTTACAAGATTCATAATTTCAAGCTGTACATATATAAGATACAATTGTTTACCTTTTTTAGGCTGCTGCTTATGCATCAGATAGTGGAATACTAACAGAGAAAATGATCATGGACAGAGTTAAGGATATGGTTAAACAGCTCAAGATCAAAAATCAATGGGAGAGTCATGAAGAATCTCTAAAATCTAAAACGTCTACATATCAAACTGTAAAAGAAGCCAGTGTGCCTTTTATTTCTAGAAAGCCAGAACTTGATGAATAGTAGGCTAATAAATGCTAAATTTCAATTATAATAGCATCAACAGAGTTAATAAACTAATTATGAATAGTAGAATTTTAAAATGAAGCTGGCTGGCATGGGAGTCTTAAGTCTGTTATAAAGATGTATGTGCTTTATGAGTTCAATGTAATACATGTAATGAGCACATGTAATAGTGAATATTCCAACCTGTAACCTGTAGGATATAGCAGAAATTTTTCAAACAGCAGAAACCACTACTTTCAAATAAAAAAACTAAACTTTGTAAACGTATTGACACTTATTTTATATATCGAATATTTAGGTAACAAAGTATTTAAAAGTAATCACCAGCAAAGAACTGAATGTATCATGCATTTCAGGATTTAACCTGATGCCATGACTGCTGTTAGAAGATTGTTTTCCAATAGATTACAACGATCCTTGGTCAGTAGGGAAAATCATCTAATAAGTAGAGTTGGTCATCATCTTCATAATCAGATTTGTCAAAAAACTAAAACAAAAATGAAATATGGTTGAGGTTTTGAATATAAAGAATGTTTTGGATAAAAAATTTTAAGGGATGCTAATGCGCTCTACCTATAGTAGAAAATATACTAATTTTGGGACACAATCATAAAAAATAGGTATGGATCTTTGCTGTTCTTGTTTTTTAAAATTATAGTGCATCTTAAATATGAGTTATTTTAGAAAAGTAAAGATTGGGTAAATTACCTTTGATACTATATCATCTGCAACTAGATCTTGATATTCTAATCTAAGGCCCAATTCTTCCATGTGACTGCTGCTTTGTTGTCCTCTGTCTTGTTGTTCTTCTGTTATGTCTGCATACAATTGAGACAGTTGATCGTTAACTAGACTTGGTTGTTTCATTTTCGAAAGCAATTTCATGTCGCCTTTGAGAACATCTTCCAGCTCTCGTTTTATCATAGTATATGAAGAGGACTTCCAATGTGTATTTTCCTAAAAAAATAACCAAATACAACGTAAATGTAAATAACTGCAAATATACATTTTTGCTTAATCCAGGAGAAAAAACGCAAATGACTGAGGTCAATGCTGACTTAATCATGTTGTACTGTAAAATCACTTATTTTGAACAATTGCTATTCATAGAATATTTTCTATAACTTTCATTGTATAATTTGTAGGTAAAACCAAAGTAAATAAAATGCAAATTATAGAAAATATATGTAGCTAACAACTTATACATTCAATTAATGCATCATTTGGAGCTAAATAAACTTTAGATTACAAATCCTAAGAGTGCAATTTCAAAAAATCTTCAGTAATAACAATTTAAAAGTTGAAGTTAGTTCCAATAATATCCTAGAAAACTCACAGTTGTTTTCTCAGATGGAAATGAACATGTCCTGCAATCCATTTTCATACTATCATCTGAATAATCTTCAGACTTCAAAAATGAATTTAAAGATGATCCAGTCAAGTCGTCCTGAAGATCAGGATCAGTTTCCTCACACTCTTCTGATTTATGAAGCTGTTGTGTTGTTGAATGAGCTGCAGCATTAGATGGACACATATGGTGCAGATTTGACACCAGTGTATCATTGCCTGATTGTGATGATGTCTGCTGGGAGACACTAGATAGACACTTGGTTGTCCGCTTTTGCACCTGAAGAGAAATGACAAACAGAAGCCCGCAAGCATCTAGACTTTCATGGCCTTTGATAGGCCAAAAGGAAGGGGACAAAGCAGTAAAGAAACAATTCAATGGCAAAACTTCTTTGGAGTAATATTGGTATTTCTATAAAAAAGCTGTGTATTACCATGTTTCCAAACTTTCCAAAACATGAGATACTGTGTTGATTTACATGTTTGAAATGAAATGAAAGTTATTATATTTATGGTGAACTTTAGAAATCAAAATTAAAAATTTTAAATTTTTCCCCAAAAATAGAAAAAAAAGTTAGAAATGTATATTTAAAATTTCTTAACTGCTCATATATCAATGCCAAGCATCACTTATTTAGTATCAGATGTTTTAGCCCACTGCTAACGAACTCATCAAATGTAGTGAAAATATTGTTATATGGCAAATAAAAGATTATGTTCACTCAGATCCATTACTTCAAGTATCGAAAATTTCTTCTGACATGGGACAGCCGTATAACATTAAGACAACCTTAGTGCAATTATCAAACATTTAAATAAAACAGTGTTAGTACTACTTTAGATGATTCTTTAACTTTCAAGTTGCAGAATTGATACTTAAACTTAGATAGAGGTAAGCAAAGACCTGAATGATCATATTCTTTTATAGGCCGATATTATTATTATAATTATTATTATAAATATTTAACCTACCCGTGAATGGCATTTTACGCGAGAGGATTTCTTAGTTGATGAAACATCGTGAGAATATTTATTAAATTTGTGGGTTTCATGATCCGGTGAATGAGATCCGCATCTTTTTAATCCATGAGCATCTTTTCTTGCATTTGTTTCCAATGCAGTTGGGGCCAAAGTGTTTTGCGCATTAGCTGCATAGTATTTACTCATATCAAAGCCATTGGAAGCAATTCCGAAATCTTTTCCTAAGGTCTGAGATTCCGTTGTAGCCTGATGGGAATGATAGCATTGAATGGTGCTCTTGGTTTCTTTGTTTTGTTGTACGAAATCCTTTTCGGTTATTGCATTATGTTTCAGAAGGATTGCTTCTGTGAGGTTTACTCTTATATAAAGGTGACTATGGGCATCTCCACTATTTGGACTATGACTTTCTCTCATAGATCCTCCTTCGCTTTCAGAATTCAGCTGACAAAGATTAAGCTCCACAGCATTTTCATCTCCAGAACCAGTATCAACTAAGGAAGAAATTATTAGTAAATTAGTGTTGGCTATATTCTACAAATTACATTGTTAAAAGGTGCATTTTTTTACCTGGAGGAGAAAATTTCCCCTCTTCATCAGTTACTGGTGGAGTTGTGCCCTCCTTACTTTCAGCAGATTCGTCCGTTGAATGGGTTTTTGGGCGACTATCAAAATATCTGTAAAAGTGATTTATTTATATTTTAGAAATAAGTTAAGCTAATATATCTATACGCTGTATATGTATATCACAAGCAGATTTTAAAGTAGGTTATTATCACAGGAATGTGAATTTAACGTTTGATTTATTATACAAAAATATTAACTTAAATTTACATCAAATTGTATAAAAGTCACCTATTTATCTTTAAAAGGGGGGAAACCTCTAAAAATACTCTAAAATCTGAATTTACAATATATCTACATACAATTAATGTTCTTAATACCTTTGAATATTATCATTATAATTGCAGTGATGATAAGAAGGCAAGGTTTCTGCCGATGGTTCAGATGGTGTTCCTTGATGATGAGGAGAAATGTGTCCCATTACAACTGATCCCTGTTGCTATTTTAAAAAAATAATTTTTTTTCATGAAATATATAAATCTCGAAAGTGCTATAAAATATTAAAACTGAGATCAGAAGATAAAATATATCTACCGAAAAACTCTCTTCTTTGTACGCCTTATCAGCTATAATTAAAAAGTATAAAGAAAGACCAGAATGAATCCTCTATAGGTTTTTTAAAAAAATTACTGCACTATTACAACATATAATACCCACATGTATCCATTTCGATTGTTTGGACCATTTCTTCAATTAAATTTCCAACATATTTGGCCAACTCTTTTATACGTTTATTATTTTCCTTATTTCCATCAGACGATGCCCTCATGACAGTCTAAAATCAGTTAAATGACAGTCGGTCAAACATTACGTACTAACAGAGCAAGTTGAGATTTCCGAGCATTAGTGAAACAATTTCAGTTTTAAGACATGCCACGCCTCTCATGTTCTCTAAAGTATTTTTTTATAGAAAAAGAATGGACTTTTTGTTTGCTATATCAGTTCATGGTCTAGTTTGTCAGGGTCGAGTAAAGACAACGAACTTTGGACTGTATTACAATAAAATAAAATGGCAAATGCTACAGTACGTACCTCATTAAGGACTTGTTTTATTTCCATTTGAATATTTCTACTCTCTTTTATCACTTCTTCTGGAATGGAACAAGTATCGTCATGGCTATCGGCAAACACATCAGGCTCCTTTGGACCTCTAAACATACATTCAAGAATAGTTTAGAAATTGTGGTGATGTTCGTAGAAAAATCACAAGCCTCCACCAATAATATTTACTTCAATACTCTATGTTGTCCAATGATAAACTCCAATTTCCTACTCCATGGATTAATGAAACACGACCATTCGGTTTCCATTAATGCATATCCTCCATTTCCAACCCGGAATCGATATGGTTTGCTCCGAAACAATTTCCCTTCTTCTTTCAAGACTAAACAGAAAATACACCAATCAGAAAAAAATCTCTAAGTTCCTAACTCTTTAAAAATCTTCAAACAAAATGCTGACTTTGTTGGTAAACATCCTGCAAATGAGGAAGGTCTTCGGGATGATAATAATCAAAAACATTATTGCCAAGGATGTCTTGAGGCAGATAGCCTAAATAAGGTATTGCGCTTGCATCCATGAGGCTAAAATGACAACTAGCCAAATGACGAGTTGTAAACGTTCGCATTGGTGGAATTTCTTCAGTTACTAATAGAAAAAATAACAATAAAACTAATGTCAACACAAATTCCACTGTTAATGTATTTAGCTAATGGTAGAAAAAAAAACCATTGCACTTACAATGATATGTAGATTTAATTGGTGTAGCAATAATTAAAACATAGGTTGTGTTTGAGCCATTTGCACTGGCAGTTTCTTGCGAATATGAATCTTCGCCAAGATCCGCAAGTTTTGTTGAGATGTGAAAGGCTTGATATGACGATTTCCTCTCACCAATTCCAAAAGAGTTTTCTTTTATATCGCTATGGACCCTATACAACGTAAATAAATTTAGAAGTAATTATTTATAACATATAATTAAAATATGTTAAAATTATATTTAAGTGTAGAAATAACTACCTGAATCGACAATAAAAGGAACCTTGTTGGCAATTTACTGTTGAATCAATTCCGCAATTTACAAAAGGCAGATTACTGGTGACCTGAGAAGTGAAGACCACTCTATCTTTTGGATATACAAAATCTATAAGATTCTGGCCAATCCACAAATCCTAAATCATGAAAACAATAAAAATATTTTAGCATAAAATGAGAAAAAACATTATAAATATATCAAAAACTGCCAAATTATTAAATAAGATTTTCTGCAAATAATAACAATTGGACCATATTTTAAAGCCACAACTGAAAAACATTATTTTTTTGCGTTAGAGAAAAATGTTCTATAGATGTCTATGTCTAAATACCACAATTACCATACCGGTTCCAAATTTCTTCAAAAACAACATCCGACAATACTTATACATTTTAACTTTAGTAATTCACCTTTGAGTAACCAAGAAGATCAAAAACTGAGGCACTGCAATGCAGCACAATTCCATCCTGCAAAGTCGCAGCAACCACCAATCTATCCTGCTAATTTTTCAAGCGCATACAATGATTAGTTGTCGACAAATTGTGATAAAGGCACTTGAGATTTTAATCAGCCTCAAATTTATAAAGTGTTTAGAAACTCCCAATGTAAATTGAAAAACATCGACGAAAAACAACAAAAATGACATAACGCTACATAATATCATCGAATTTGATAGCAGCATGCACCCCATGAAATAATTAAAAACAAAAATGCCACTGCACATTTGTAATAACTTGCCCTGGTTTTCATGGGTGGGCTTCCTTTTGAGCTGTCACATGGAAAGCTTGAAAAAGGCTCGCTTTCATGGGTTGAAAACAAAAGCACATCATCCTCTGTTGTAAGAAAATTTGGTAACAAAGGTTCAATAATATGATCCTTTATCCCACTTGCGTGCTGAACTTTTACTTTTTGTGGTGTAACGTACCATATATTTTCTGTAGCTTTTTCATCTTAGAAAGAAACCCTTTCATCCTCAGTTGGGTCACCCCATAAGTGGTCCGAGCAACGTCATGGGTTTTATCAGAAATTAGTAACTGCTTCATATCAGAATCAATGTTTTTTGCAGCCTTGGGATTAGATTTTGCATTGGGTTCTGCATTATTCTTGGCATTTGATAATGGGAATTCCTTCATTTTCTTATTTGTATAGTGCTCTTGAGGGGTGGCATTAGTAGAGATATAACTGAAAAGCAGTGAACAAAATGTTATGGTACAATCCATTTTAATTGCAGCTGTACGCATGCATGAATAAGAATTTCTTATTGTAGGAATTTAAAAAAAAAAAACGAAAAGTTTTCCAAAAAATTAAACGTCTAAATTTTTGTGTTTTAATGTTATAATAGCTTAGCTTCCCAATTTTTTTT
>JAUJYV010003243.1:0-10440 GCA_033995625.1 Ophyiulus pilosus | reverse complement strand
GGACCACCGATTAATTTCGATAACCGTGCGACAAATGTTAATTTTTGAAGACGGATTAAAAAATGAAATCCAACCGAATTTAATTTATTGATCCGTTTCCGAGACGCTGAAAACTTGAAAATAAAGTTAAAAAAAAACGTAACGCGAATAATTTTTTATTCGTTTTAATTAATAATAGCAATTACATCTGTTTTAAATCCTTAAATCTGTTTTAATAATTAACAGGTAAGAAAAAAGATATTAGATATTTAGACAAAAGTTAGAATATGTCGTGATTAATTAAAACCTATTTGGAAGATCGGTTGAAAATGAAAAAAGATAAATTATGCTTATTTTTCAAAATTATAATATTGAAAAAACATGGAAATATCTGGAAAAGTAAACGTTTTTGCAGACACTTTTTTTTGAGAAATTTAAGAGGGCGCCACCGTCGTTTCAAACATTATTATTTAAGGTCTAAATGAACATGTTGAAAACGTGTGATCACACATGTATATCACATGTTTGTGTGGTGAAAATTAAGTTAGGAGAAACTATTTCTTAAATTAGGACAAAAAGGTCCTAAATTTGACAAAATTGTCTTAAATATGAGTAAAATTTCTTAAATTTGACAAAATTGTTCGAAATTATGAATAAAATGTCTTAAAGTATGAGAAATTGTCTTAAATTTGACAAAATTGTTCAAAATTATGAATAAAATGTCTTAAATTATGAGAAAATTGTCTTAAATTTAAAGAAATTGTCTTAAATTTAAAGAAATTGTCTTAAATTTAAAGAAATTGTCTTAAATTTAAAGAAATTGTCTTAAATCTGACAAAATTGTCCAAAATTATTAATAAAATGTCTCGAATTTGGAGAAAATTGTCTTAAATATGGGTAAAATTTCTTAAATTTGACCAAATAGATCAAAATTATGAATAAATGTTTTAAATTATGAGAAAATTGTCTTAACTTTAGAGAAAATGTCTTAAATTTGACAAAATTATGAATGAAATGTCTCAAATTTGGAGAACATTTCCTTAAAATTGGTGAACATTTCTTAAATTTGACATAATTGTCGAAATTTATGAATAAAATGTCTGAAATTTGGACAAAAATTCTCAAATTTGGTGAGCATTTCTTAAATTTGATAAAATTGTTCAAAATAATTAATAAAATGTCTCAAATTATGCGAAAACGCCTTAGATTTGAAAAAAAAGTCTTAAATTTGAGAAAAATTGTTTTAAATTGGGAGAAAATGTCTCAAAATTTGAAGAAAATGTCTTAATTTTTTTTTAAAAAAGTCCTAAATTTCACAAAGTTGTCCAAAAATATTTTTTTAATGTCTCAATTTTGGAGAAAATTGTTTTAAATTCTTGAAATTCATAGAAAACACATGCAAAAACACGTTTCAAATATGTAAATGAAAGTTACAAGTGTGTGTCATGTAATAACAGTGTTTCGAACATGTTTTCAGTAATTCCAGTGTGTTCGAGTCAAGAATTTCACAAAGTGAAACATGTTTCACACGTTCAAATGGATTGCTTTTCTTGAAATGCCACTCAAATTTTTCAAAAAAATCCATTCTCATAAATGCACTTTAAAAATCCAGAATAAGAAATAAAATAATTGGCGGGATTCCTGCGTTCTACACGCGAGGCAATGAAAGGCGATGCACGGTTTCGAATCGGCCGTCAGGTGGCGACACTTCCCTGCTTTGAAAAAAAAGGCCTAGAAAACCTTGAAATTAAGCCTTTAACACTTAAAATGTACTTTTTAAAAATTAGGAACTTATGTTTTATACTTTTTCCAGCTGGAATATGGACCATATGCACCAAAGGGCCTTTAACAAAAGTTTTCTAGATTCTTTTTTTCAGAAAAAAACCATGTCTAAGCATTTGAGCATATCTCGCTAGTGACTTAGTAATTAGAAGTTCTGGCCATATCTAAATCTAAACGCACATGATCTTAAACTCAACAAGTGGTGAGAGTGGTGCCGATGCCGTGGTGACTTTACGATCATCGCAACTGGGATTGTGTGGATGTGGACTTGTATGTGGTAATGAAGGTAAGTTGACATGAATGGAGAGCCTCATTTGGTCATTTGCTACTTAATATATAAATAAATCATATTCAGTGCACAAAACTTGTACTTTTAATGGAGATATTTTTTACTTCACTGCAGAAAAAGTGTACGTCTTGCAGAAAATTTGTACTTTTACTGCAGAAAATGTTGACTTTTATACTGCAGAAAACTTACTGCTAAAACTTTTTACTTTACTGCAGACAAATTGTACATGTCTCGCAGACAATTTTGACTTACTGGAGAAAATGTTGACTTTTATACTGCAGAAAACTTACAGCTTCTGCATAAAATTATGTACTTTTAATACAGAGTACTTTTACTGCAGAGAACCTTACTTTTACTGCAAACATTTTTTAACTTTTACTGTAGAAAACTTCTAGATTTATTGCAGAAAATTTACTTTTGTTGCAGAACACGTTTACTGTAGAAAATTTTGACTTTCACTGCACAAAACAACTTATTTTTACTGCAGAAAATATTTACTTTTACTGTAAAGAAATTTTGACTTTTACTACAGAAAATTTTAACTTTTACACTGCAGAAAACTTGCTGCCACTCCATAAAATTATTACTTGAAATACAGAGTACTATTACTACTGAAAATGTTTACTTTTATAGTAAAGAAATTTTGACTTTTACTGCATAAAAGTTGTTTTTACAGCAGACATTTTTAACTTTTACTGTAAAAAAAACCTAACTTATATTGCAGACTACAATGTCCAACTTTAGGAATGCGTAGGCCACACTCACGTTGAACTATGACCTTGGCACGTACACTATGTCGTGAGTCAAAGGTCGACTCCAAAATCAAAGAATGCCGCATATAGTTCGAGTGCCAGGTGTACTTGGGGTAATTAAATATTCAACAAGGTTAGAGGTCACCACCAGAGGCAAACAAAGTCGACGTGGGGGCGAAATTTGAGAAAAATAATCAGAAGACGGCCAGATCCCAGACGAGTAAGACCTGTCTAGACAGAAAGGACAACAGTGGATTACAGACATCATGTGGTGCAATGAAAATAGCGAGGACAACAAACAATGAAAAGGAAAAGAGGAAAGAAGAGCAAACAAAGGAGAGGAAAACCAACAAGGGAAAGGACAACAAACAGAGGAAGGATAACAAACAAAGGAAAGGACAACAAACAAAGGAAAGGACAACAAACAAAGGAAAGGACAACAAACAATGGAGTTGGTGAGTCACTTTTTAAGGACCATTTGATTATTTTTATGTAGTTAAGGACTTAAGAATAGGGATGTTGCACACTACTGATATTAGTGTTGTATCGGTATTTTTGTTTTCGATATCTAGTATTTAGCACCCGACGTATTTTGCTTTTAGGAACATTTGATTATTTTTGTTTGCGTAGGACTTAAGGATGGGGATGTTGCGTACTACTGATATTAGCGGGTTATCGGCATTTTTGCTTTCGGTATCCAGTCGATACATTTTGCTTTAAATATTCATATCAATAAATGAACACGGGCATCGATAAAAAGTACAGGAATGGTTCAGAATATGTTTTTTTAGAATCTCTATAGTCTCGTGTTGTACCGGTAAAGGTTTTGATTTTGCCCAAAAATGGGGCTTCTAAGGAAAATGCCGTAAATTCATGCATTCGTTATCGACAGCACCAATGAACTAAATATGTAACTGTTTTTACCCTACTTGTCTGAAACTACTGGTATCGATACTCTCTTTCGATACTTTGGTCGGTATGTGTACACTTTGTTTTGTTACTGATTCCGATACTATGTATCGGTATTTTGACCGATACTGCCATCACTAGTTATGGCACCACTCTCACCACAAATTCAACACCAAATCACGCCTTTACAAACACGAATTTTTTAAAGGCCCTTGCAACAGCTTTTGAACCGAAACTTTTGAACGGCAACCATCTTGGAATTCCAAGCACGAGACGTTCCATTTCCAAACTGTGCGTGTGTTCCAGATAAAGGAAGGACCACAAAATTGCAAGGTGCCTCTGAAATCGTTTCCATTACAAATCCTATGTCCCAGTGTGTTAACAATATACAATTTGCCATATAATCCATATAAAAATGTAAAGCAATGCAATACCTGGTTGGAAAAGGTATGGGCCTTTGAATAACCATTAAGCTTTTGAATGGTAGCCAGGAATTGTATCGATACAGTATAGTTCAAATTATATAAAGTGTATTGCACATATAGAGACTTGTACTTTGCCATGTATGGACATACATGGCAATATATTCGCATCTACTCTGTGTTTTGTCAGTACAATCATGCAGTGTTGGAAATAACTAGATTTCTGAGGCACCCTGTGCCGAAGTCAGTGCGTAAGTCTAAACGCAGGATGAAATGACCTATGACCTATGATATCTATGACCTATGACCTATGCCAGGAGTTCCTAAAGCCAAAAAATGTAATATTTTGAAAACAGTGGACCGCAGAAGGAAGGTGGCGAGGACTTGTTAAAAAGTGTCCGAGCAATGTTGTAAAGGACTCTCGCAGAAGAAATAGTCACATCGTCACATAGCGATACAATTTCAACTAATTTTAACCTCCGGTCACCCAATAACTTCTGGTCTTCAGTGGTCACCCGATAACCTCCGGTTGCTAGTGATCCGATAACTTCCAGTCACCAGCGACCAGACAATCTCCGGTCACCAGCAGCTCGATAACCCATGGTCACCAGTTATCACTCTGACCAGCTCTGGTCCCTGAATCCTGTTCAGTCTGGTGACCAGTCTAACCACATTCTTTGCCAGAATCAGGTTATCACCAATGGTAACAACCAAACCAGGATCAAAAATTATTCGCGAACAACGACAAGGTGACCATCCGCTGACATCTTTGGTCTGCGAGAGCCCTTAAGCGAATGAGAATCGATGACTAAGAATTACATGCCTCATCGGTATCATAATAAAGTATAAAAAAGTGTGCGCGAAAAATGATTTTTTTCACCAAACTGCTTCATCCTGATTTCTCCGGCACCTGTTCGCCAAGACACGGCTCATGTCGAGTCTTTCCTAGCCTTGGTCAGGAGCACTTCCGGCCTTACCACGCTGGGGTCATCTACGATGCCATTCTGGAAGTCCCTCAGCTCATTTTCATTGATCAGCGTGGTATCGGTCGTCAGCGTGTTATCGGATGCGGGCGGTGAGTCCAGATCTCCGAGATCCGGATTAGCGGAGTCGTACCTCTCCATCACGCTGTCGATGGTGATGAGAGGGGCCATCACCGCTAACTCTACTGAGTTCACTTCCTGCTCGGCATAACCACTGCCTTCCTCATCAGTGTTGTCCTGCCTGGCCTTGGCCGCATCCAGGGAATACTTAAGGGTAACTCGTTTCTTCATGCGCTGGCCAAGGTCCGAGTAGCCCCTCTGCATGGGTCTCTCAAAGTTTTTTATCACTGGGGTCGAGGGTTCGCTACATTGCTTCTCGCCCACTAGGATGGGCTTTGGGGGCTTCGCAGTTGGTTTGGTGATGTTGACCACTGCAGCCTGGACAACGGTGGCCACTGTGTTCATCGGGGCCGCCGGAGGACCCGGTGAGGGAGCGCCACTTGGGGGATGTGGATAAACCAGGGGAATGGACTGAATGCGCTTGCGGTCCTCGAGGTACATTTCAATTAGTTGATCAAGTTTGGATTCGATGTCGTCCACCTTGGGAGAAATAGATTAATAGTGTTGGTAAAAGCCCTCGTTTAGGTGTACTTGGGGGCCTTTCAAAATATTATATTTCATTTATCTTAAAAAATTCAGCTGTGAGGGGTCCCCAAAATTAATTTTGCTTCTGGGCCCAAAACTTGCTGTTATACCATGTTTAGTTTGACTTGACTTTTCCTGGGTGTGCTAATGTTGTTTAGTGTTTACTTTTCCTAAGCTTGCAAGTTTTACTGGGTTTACTTTTACTAAACTTATTAGTTTAACTTGGCTTACTTTTGCTAAGCTTGTTTGTTTTACTGAGTTTACTTTTGATAAGCTTGTTGGTTTTACTGGGTTTGCTTCTCCTGAGTATGCATATATTTGAGTTATTTACTTTTGGGAAGTTTGCTTACTTTTGCAAAGCTTGTTTACTTTGGTGTAATGGGAGTTACTGATCGTGAGTGTCCTTAATGTCCTAATTTTTGCTAAATGAGTTTACTTTTCCCAAACTTGTTTACACTTGTTTAGTGCCTAGTGTGAATACTTTTGTCAAGTTTGTTTACTTTAACTGAACATGTTTGTTGACTTTAGATGAGTTTTAGATGAGTTTCAGATGGGTTTGAGTTTAGATGTACTCGTTATAACCGATTTCTCACCTGCCTTTCCACTTTAACAACTCTTGAAGCCAAACTGATTTTCGACTCGTAAACATCTTTCGCTTTAGATCCTTGCTTTCCTAAAATTTGATCTAATCTGAAAAACAAAAAAACACGATAATTTTAAATGTTTGATGATTTGAATTCAATAAATAAAATGGTGTAATTTTTTGGTTTGTGGTTCAGTTGACACTAACCTACACTGTAGACTTTTAACTCTCCCCAAAAGATCCACATGACCTGCAGAGTACTGTTCTATGACATCTTTGACGTCATATGGTTTTAAAGCTTCTTTGAATTTCTTCCTGGCCACGAAATATTTCATCTTTCAAAATATAAAAAAGTCATTTTTAATAAAAATTTGAAAAAAAAGTACGTATCAAGCTTTTTTTTTACTAATGTATATTTTTGTCATAATTTTTAATAGACTATTTTAAATTTGTATATTTTACCAATTTAATATTATACATTTCTTAACAATATAAATATAAAAAGTATATTTTGTTACCTTCCTAAGTGCCCTAATAGCAGTTTTATGCGCATCGGTGAGTTGAATGAATTTTGGTTGTTCCTCTTCTTCATCTATAAACATAAAAAATAAACGTGTATTTTTGATAAACTGTATTTTTATATAAAAATACCATCTACTTACCTGAATTGAAATATATTAAGCAAAATTTTACATTTTTGAAAACTATGATTTCAAATGTGTTAAAATGCAGGCAACATGTGAAAAAAGTGGTCAGACTTGTGAGAAATAGTGATATTAGGCATGTCAAGAACATATGCATCTAGCTATGTGAAAACCTACTTGGAAAGCTGTGTAAAAACTATGTGAGAGCAATGTGAAAACTGTGAAAATCCTATGCAGAAACTATGTGGGAACTAATGTGCAGAAATGCATTTGAAGTTAGGATTATAAAAATTAACACCATGAAATCCATAAAAGTCTACTTAATCTACATTTATCATTTTTAAAGTGATCATGTGAAGAATAAAATATATAAGTTTTTAAATTAAAAAATAATACTATAATACAATAAGTCTTAAAATTGTGCATTTTTAATAATAAAACAAGTAATATTTGAAGTAATTTCAGCAGATAGTATGTCCATGATGAAAACATTAAAAAACCAGTGAAATAATCAAAAAGTGCTTAATAATGATGAAATAAATAATATTATGGCAGCGGGTGCGGTCTCAGCATTAGCAAGTACTTTTATTTCAAAATCATGCTTTTCGGACTTGAAAAATTTCTTAATATCAAAAAAGAGGTGCTAAAGATTTAGATTGAAAAGCACATTATGCACAATAACCTGTCAAACATTTACAGTGGACTCCATACAAGAAAAATTTTAACGGTTGATTAAGACCTTAACTCTAGTTATTCCCACCAAAAACCTTATTTAAAATTTACTAAGAGGGGGTAAAACCAGAGAGGGAAATTCCCCTTGTATGACAACCCATATGACAGTGATCTTAAGGAAAATTGTGTCAAGAAAGTAATGATTTATTACTGTCCTGACCTTGAAGTCATCCTATTGATTGGTAGTTTAATGGGCACAATGACTAATAGGCAAGATAATTCTGTGTAAATAGTACAAGCTTTGACTCACTACCAAGATTGATGATTCACTATTGAAAGGGCAGAAATAACTTATTGGCGCATGTCACATGATATTAGCAAAGGTCTTAGTGTTTCCCAGCATTAAGTGATGAAGAAAGATCTTAGCATCTCAAATGATGATTAAATATCCTGATAGGGTCCTAGAGGTCCTTGTGTTTTCCAGCATAAAGGGTTTGCAGAAGAGACCTGGCATCTTAACTGATGATTAACCTGGCTAGGGTCCTAAAGATCCTAGAGTTTCCAAGCATAATGGTGATGCAGACGGGCTCTAACATTTCAACTGATGATAGCATATACAGATAGGGTGCATAGCATAAAACTAGTGGTCCTTATTGTACTTCCTGTAATGATGTATTGCTTTCACCCAGGATAGCCCAGAATCAGTTAATATTTTAACTGAAGTAAGCAGTACTGATCAATACAATCATACCTTGCTTTACGGCCTAGATACGTTTCGGAAAAGTTTGCCGTAAAGCAAAAAGCCGTATAGCGAAACAATTACCGTATTTTACGGACTATAAGACGCACCTTAATTTTTAAGCAATTTTTTATAGTCCGCATCATTGAAAATCTTATGAGTATAAGACGCACCTGAATTTTGTTAGTCTTTGAAGAAAAAAGTGCGTCTTATAGTCCGTAAAATACGGTATTTTGATACAGTACAGCATTTTTTTTGGCCGTATAAAACATTGCGGGCCGTAAATCGAAAAAGTTCCATAATTAAAAAAGGCCGTTATAGCGAAATGCCATATATGCACTTTGTCTCCAATACTTTGGTGAGTATTGATACTTTGTTTTGATACTGCCTTCCCTGTGTGATGCAAACACCTCAGACTGGCACCAACTTGTTTGACTGCCCCACCCTCCAACCAGAATGTTTACCTTTCCTCTTAGTCAACATTAAAATTCCCCAATAGCTATCCTAGCAGTAGGAGAGTGTAACGCCCTCTTCCTTGTGTGCACACATCCTCTTTTCACCAAAAAAATATTCAAAACAAATAGCCCACTGGCGAGACGAGTTGAGACCTGCAATTTCCTTTTTTCTGCCCATTTTGGACTCTAGGCTGTCTGCACACTGTCGGCCATTACTCCGCTACCGACAGCATCGCTAAACGCAGGGGGAAAATGGAGGGAAATGGTCCAATCTTAACCGCAAAACTGTTGACAAGTTATTGTGCACCACAAAAACATTAAGTTAGTCCACCTTTGGAATTTGGGCGTCCTTTCGTACGCTGCGTTGAATTCTGAGAAGATTCTCGTTGCAAAAGACCGCACCACGTGCTCGTAGCAGCAGCGCCCTCTGACGACAGGTTATCCGCTGTGAATGGAATCAGGTATAACCAACCACAAATCTGATTTAGGTGGTTGTTCCTCACTGAGGCTACATCATTATTGCAAACTTATCACAGCCTAGATGATGTATTTTTCGAAGGGCCTCATAAAGGGCAGTTGTTTTAAAAAATTTCAAAGTTGGGGTTTACAGAAGACGGTCCTTAGAAATAAACTATCTTATGTAAAAATGCATGGACACTGTCAAGCTGGTATTACAAAGATGTTTGACTGTAGACAAAGGGGCCCACCTCCAAGGGTCTTTATTGTGGAGATCTGAAGGGCACAAGGCATCTAAGGTCATCAATTACTCTGTGGAGTTTAGGGGCCCATGGCATCTTAGGCTTTTGAGATCAAGGATAATTTGCCATGTGGAAAATGATGAAAATGGGTTGTAAAAACCTATTAACACCAAGAAATAGCAAGAAATACTAAGAAAAACCAAAACCTAACTTCTTAAACTTGTTTTTTTTTCACTGCTAGTATTGGCTTTCGATTTGTCTTAATCAATAATTAAGTGGACTCTAGTTGTGAATGTCGTGTGAATTACATGTTTTCCTCATGACAGATGGAAAACAGGACATCCTCCTGTCAGCTAAGTACAGGACAGTTGACATCCTGATGATAGTTTTAATCCAATTACATTGTTTTATTGATATATTTTCTTTCTTTCTACTTGCTGATTATCTCACAGGACCAACATTAAAAAATAATGAATTTCCAATGTTTTGTAAAGCACGTTTCAGCACAACATTTACTGCTAAAACATTTTGTTAAAAACAATTTGGAAAAAGTGCAAAATTCACTGGAACTGTACTGGAAATGTCAGAATTCGTTCAAAATAGTCAAAATTTGTTAAAAATAGTCAGAATTTGTTAAAAATAGTCAGAATTTGTTCAAAATAGTCAGAATTTGTTCAAAATAGTCAGAATTTGTTTCAAATAGTCACAACTGTTTCAAAATGGTCACAACTGGTTTAAAATATCATAATTTGTTTGGAAATGTCATAATTAATCTAGAAAATTCAGAATTGGTTCAAAGTGGTCAGCAATGGTTCAAAATAGTCAAGAATTGGTTACAAATTGGCACAACTGGTCTGGGAATGTTTTTATTGATCAGGAAATGTAAAC
>JAUJYV010003242.1:0-10442 GCA_033995625.1 Ophyiulus pilosus | reverse complement strand
GCACAGACCGGATAATTGCACTTATTCTCCATGCCCTGAATTTTTGCCCTACGTGTTGCACATGACGTGAACCTGGACGTGAACCTTTTGCTCAAACTCAGTAACCCTGGCTCAATATTTTTGCTAAAATCCTTCAAATGGCTAGATTAGCTCGTGGGAAACATTTATTTCGACTAAACATTATCCGGTCTGTGCAATTAATAGGGTTCCACTGTTCCGTTGACACATAGTATGCGAACAAAAGGAAAAATGTCGTTAACAGACAAATAAAATTGATATATTTTTTAAATTACTCTTGTTATATTACTAATGTTACATACTTTATGCAACATCATAAAATAATAAAAAATTTCAAAACAAACAAGAAAAATGTAAATTAGACAAAAATGAAATTTCATTAAAAAAAAGTATGTGAACATCCATCCTCTTATTAGAAATTAAAACCAAGGGACTTCACACAAAATATAGATTTTTAATTGTTGTTTAAAAAACACTTTCATTGTAAGGTGTTCTTTCAGTTCACTTACTTTTCTTGCGGTGAAATTTCAAATTTCTTGGATTTTTTTTTTATTTCATAAGTTTGCATTTTTATTTTATTCCCGCATGTGTTAAAATTGCCGGTGTCTACGTATGTGTTATAGCTTTTGACGTGAAAGTATCCTTTGTGCCAAAACTGAATTTTATGCAATTTTGTGCAAACCCAAACACGCATGAAGCAACACAATTGTCAGCAACAAATCGACAAGGTGACAAATTACAACAATCATGTAATGCGTCAAAAACTGCAAACTCCGGCATTCAAAAACCATATAAATAGTGGAGGAATCATTCAGTTAAACCATATCTCATTGCTTTTACCACTCAAGAGCATTTACACACAAGTCGAAGAAGAAACTTGATCAAAAATGTTCATGCAAATTCTGTTCACCCTTGTCATGGCCGGAGTTGCCATGTCTGCATCACTCTCGGCAAGTGGCGGGTATAATTCACAAACAGGTACTTTACATCTAGACACTCCTTTTGTGAAATTTCCTTCAAATGGAACAGGGGGAGCAGGACTTGATCCAACCAACTTACTACTCCAAACCTTAGCATTTATTGGCAACATTCTAAACACCAAGCAATTAACTGGACAATATAATCCTGAAGAAGTTTTGAATGTGCCCCAAACAAACGTGAATAATGTTATTGCAGACACCGTTGCAGCTGGAAACCTAATTGGTGGACCAACTCCTGAAGAAGTTGTTAATGGTGCCCAACCAAACCTGGATAAACCTGTTACAGACATCGGTGCAGCTGTAAGCCCAACTCCTGTTTCTCAAGGGATTTCTACTGCTGCTCAGTAAGCACACAACAAGCTTCCGCGAGTCTAAAACCACTCCGGTTCAGCGAGTCCTCAAGCGGATCCACACGTATGCCGATGGACTTCCAGCAAACATGTTGACATGTTTCATACGTGCAACTGTCAATACTTTAAAAGTTTATTAATTACCATTATGCTGTTAACCTGCTAAACTTGTTATTAACCTTAAATATATATTTCAGAATAATAAATGCAATTATAAAATATAAAGCAAGTTGTCTTTATTAAGAATACTGGAAGAGCCATATTTAGTTACATCTATGATATTTGCCTTTGTCTGTCTTAGCATGTTTATGACTGTATACATGTATAATTTGTCTACATGTGTACTGTATTTCGAAATACATGTATGTATGTCCCATATTCACACTTGTCAAAGAAACAATTCATGTCCGTCTTATCTGCCTTTTATGGACAAAAACATAAAATATCCTCTTTTTCCTTACATGTAGTCATAAATGGCTAAAGACTTCTAAATAATAGGGCAGATATGGTCAGATTTTGTCATATATGGGACATATGCCATTTATGACCCAACTTTTCCGGAACGTATCTAGGCCGTAAAGCGAGGTATGGGTGTACTATAATAGCATGTTTGGCCCTATACAATTTTTCCACTTGGGATGTGCCTTGAAAAATGTACTGGATTCCTGGTGCGATGAATGGCAGTTAAAATTAAATAAGGTGAAATGCGTGGTGGTGCGCTTCTCTCGTAAACTGAAAACTTCCCAACCCGAGTACTTTCTGGATGGTGTTCAACTCGCTGTCGTTGATAACGTCAAGTATTTGGGAGTTTATATTACCAAAAACCTCTCTCGGAATCACCATTTCACAAAAAATTGTTGGTGCAGCGAACCAACGCCTTAGATTCATTAAACGCGTATTTCGAGAATGTGCGGAAGATGTAAAGGAAACTGGCTACGCAACTCTAGTTCGCCTTATGTTGGAATATTGCACGCCTGGTTGGAACCCTCACCAGATGGTTCATATTCAGGATATAGACATGGTCCAGCGTAGGGCAGCCAGACTTGTTAAGGGCAGTTATCGACATTCTGCGAGTGTGACAGAAATGCTCCGCTCTCTAAATTGGGACACGTTGAGGTTCAGACGCGAAACCTTATCTATGGGATTATTCAAACGTTTTAATCTTTCTCCAAATTCACATCTTGTTTCCCATATATTAACGCCTAACGACCGCTCTAGGAGTAGACATAACCACTCAAAGGGCCTTTGACCGAGCTTCGTGCCAAAACGGATGCATACTATTGGTCCTTCTTTTTGCATGCGATTAGACGATGGAATAGCCTTCCTGGCGATTCTCCTGATTTAATAAAAATTCAATCTAACAGTGATGTCCTAGTCGCTACTGACGTAGGAGCATTCTCCTTAAAATGGGTACGACCCTCCACCATATGGCATTTATTGGCTGACTGTAGGGAACTGAGTTGAATTGAATTGAGTTTGCATTTTTATTTCATTTCCGCATGTGGTAAATTGCCGATGCGTACCAATGTGTTACAGCTTTTGACATGAAAGTATCTTTTGTGTAAAAACTGAATTTCACGCAATTTTATGCAAAAACAAACTCGTATGAAACAACACAATTGTCAGCAACAAAGTGACAAAGTCGACAAATTGAAATAGTCATGTAATGCATTAAAAACTGCAAACGTTGAGATTCAAAAATCATATAAAGAGTGGAGGAATCCTTCAGTTAAACCATATCTCATTGCTTTTACCACTCGAGAGTAGTTACACAAGTCAAACAAGAAACTTCTTCAAAAATGTTCATCCAAATTCTGTTCACTGCTGTCATGGCTGAAGTTGCCATGGCTCACTCTATTGTCAGTAGTCACGAGGTTCAAGCTCCAATAGGTGCTATTTCTTCTAATGTAGCAGTGGAAGGACCTGCTCCAGACAACACCTCACAGATTGCTGTTGACTTCAGTGGTGCAGCTCCAAGCCCATATGGTCGACGATCTTCAGATACTGATGGGATTGTCATGACTGAAGTTACCATGGTTGTATCTAATGACAACACTTACGTGGCTCAAGCACAAACAGGTGTAGATGGACCTGAACTAATAAAACCACGGGATGCGGTTAAAGCGGGGGTTATTGCTGTTCACGTCACCATTGAAGCTGCAAGCCCAAATAATGCATACAAGTCTTTCCTTATTAATATAAGTGCTAGTCCTGCTGAGAAACTATAAAACAACCTTCCACAAGTTTAAAACCATTCCGGTTCAGCAAGTCATCAAGCGGATCCACACGTATACCGGTGCCGATGAACTTCCTGCAAACATGTTGTTATGTTTGATATTTTTAATGTCACACTTGTTAATATACTTTAAAGGTTTGTTGATTACGATTATGCTGTTAACCTGCCAAACTTGTTATTAAACTTAACCATGTATTTCAGAATATTTAGCCCCATATAATATATTTGGCAGCTATATGTCTGTTACAGACTGCTATGCATCAGTCATATTTGGGGCATACTTGGGTACATTTTTATGTTATCTACCATATATGGACAATGAAAAAATGTCATATTTTGCCATACATGTTTTCAAGGAATACTTTTTTTTCATCAAAGTCAATAATGGAGCCTCCGACCCTCCTGCCTTTCGGCTAATGGTCCCCTCTGCTCCAGCAGCGAACACTTATATAAAACACACACAGAAAGGGAAATGAAACAGAAGCTAGACTCTAGGGTTGGTCATAGTTGAAAACAAATCGACTTGAAAAGGTTAGAAAACGAGGCAAGAACTGCTGGCTCAGAGTCTCAGGGTATCTCGTCAAGTCAGATTGCTCCAAAGCGACAAAGTCATGTAACCTGTCACGTTCTGTCATACGTATGGGCAGGGTACAGTCAAACAGAATATGGTGAAAGGTATCCTCTCCATTGCCACATGAGCAACTGCCATCTCCAGGTGTTAGGTTGAACCGCTTCAGATAGGCATCGAATGGGCCATGACCCATAAGTAGTTGGGCCCCTTTGCCGGAAATTGGCTCACGCAGCGTGTCAATGGGGTTGACATATCTAAACAAATTCCAGCCGGTGATCGACTCCTCCCAGAAGGTCTGCCAATGGAGTTTCACTTGGTTCCTGAGAGCAAGTTTCAAGGAAGTAATCGGGAGTTTGCATTCAATGGAGTCTACCAAGTAGGTCTAGACATACAGACATCTAAATAATAGGGCATTTATGACCCTATATAATTTTTCTACCTAGGTACTATATGGTGCCATATTCCAACTTCTACAAATTGTATGCCGGTTGTATAAACTATATATGAGCAATTATATATGGTGAGGTGACCAGACTTTATTGTGGTCTGCCGAGTATTGCACCTTAGCAGAGAGCGTAAGGGAGATTCCAGAAGATCGGTAGATCTTCAAATTTCACACGCCTGAGTTCGACTTTCTTAAGGTCGAAGGCGTGACAGGCAAAAGGTACCCGGGGGAAAGAATTTCCTCGGAGAGAGTGAACTCAGCTTTTGATGATCAAGACGTCTCGTCTTGGGCGTGTTTCTGAAAGTTCGATGCCAATAGAAATAAAGCGAAGTTTCCAAGTTCAGTAAATTTTATGTTTCTTTATTCAGTATGAACACTTTGAAGTAAAACCCAAAAGGACAGTGATGAGAGCAAGGCTCGAATAGCAAGTTCTTTTCTCGTCTCCTTTCTAGACAATTTATTACAGGTCTGTCACGACCGAATAAGGGTGTTTTGCGACCTTGTCTTGTGGTACCGAATGGTAAATTGTGGGCCCTTATATATGGGACTCAAAGTGTCACATGATAAAGTGGGCATAATTGGAGTCGCCAGACTTTCAATTATGGAAATTTCCCTGCTCGGGGATAGAAAATGACCGTTAGTTATTTTCGTCCCGACTAGGTCGTACTCTGAATTTGCTGTGAGCATGGCTTAGGCCGAGCTTAGGCCTGTCACAGGACCGAACTAGGCTTATGCGAGTTCTAAGCGAACATCAAAAATGGATAAAATGGTTTTGGTATGCTTTGGGTCATTATATGTCCCATGCATGATATTATCCATACATGTCTGAAACATTGTGTGAGGGTTACAAATAGGACAGGAGCACAATATGTCAACGCGGGGCGAAGGATTTTTGGTGGGTTTCACCACGACCAATTACCTAACCGGCAGTTAAATTTCCATCAGTTTACGTAAGACACCGAAGACATTTAAAAAACACATGTTTATGTTTACGCCCATTTAACAGCTATTTAGAGAGGATTTCTCTTACCTTTCCGCCTTCCTGGTGGACGTAAACTCAACACAGGTTGCATCCTTACTATCCGTAAACATCTCAACTACGCGAAAACCTAATTAAAACTTGCATTTTAATCTAATTTCGAGTAAAACCGACCGCAAAACTAACTCCCCGAACCAAATTTTTCAGCACATCCGCACGACTCGTTGTCATGACAACCGTATAAACACAGCGACCAACGGCGCTTTATCTAAACGCCTGTTTTCGATTTGCACTGGGGTTGCCAGGCTAAAGTGCAATTCGAAATTTTTGGAATCTCTCATTGCAAGGTTGAAGAGCATCGCCATTCACAAGTTTCGTCTGTAATTTGACGATTTTCGCCGACTATTATTCCGAGAAGCTTATTCAAATATCGAAAATGTACATGATGTATTACACGGACGAGAACGGGAAGCGAGTGTACACCCTTAGGGTATGTATTTAATAGATTTCTTGACATGTGTCTGTCGTACAGCGAGCCTAGCACTTAAGCCTAACCATTCACCACGATGTCAACAAACGTAAATTTCTTGTATTTCGTTACAGAAAACGGATCCGTACAGCAGGCCAACAACGTCGGCTCATCCAGGTATTAAATCGTTCGTTTGAATTCGTGTTCGCACAGCAAAAATTTCGGGAATAGCGTGCTCCAAACGCGAAACACGTTGTTGGCAAAAAGGAGGCAAATTTGAATGTTTTAACACTTGCTCGAATGAATTCCACCGTTTGGGATTTGCAAAGGTTTTTAAAAGGATCTGGAGGTTTAATATCCAAAATAAAGGTTTGAAAGACTGTAATGACATCTCCGGTTTTCAGCGCTGGAAGTTTGCAACCGATTTTTTGAGGGAACTGTCGCAGTTTATTTTCTGGAAACAACCTGTTTTTTAAACTGATGGCTGCCAAAATTGTGGACAGTCTTAATTAGTTTATTCCTGTATTTGTCCAGAAACGAAAAGATATTTGTGAAAACTGCCAGGTTGTTTTATAAAGAAATCATTCTTATGTTTGTTTGGAAACATTTGGAAATGGGTGAAAATCATAGTCTGGATACTCGACCTAGATTTCCCAAAATCTGTCCTGCAATTTCCTAGAAACGGTTAGATTTTATTTAAAAAACCAATCAGGATGGCCGTTTCAAGTTTCCAAATATATTGTTTGTTTACGGAATTATTGTAGCATTTGTCTGGAAACATTTGGGGAAAACCGTAGTTGTAAGACGGTTGATCGAAAGTGGGATCGGCAGCAAAAATCCAGACAAGTTTACGTAGTTTTTTTGGCGCTGAAATTTCTCGGGAATGAATCCGGAGATTTTATCGCAGTCTTTCGGACATCTATTTTGGATATAAAGAATCCAGATCCTAAATAATTTCATGAGCTTGGGTCCAAGCTGCATCTCAAGTCCCAGATGCATACCACAGCTGCACGGAAAAAATGCCAAGACGAGCTCAAGACAGCCAAATGTGAGACTCGGCAAATGTGGTAGGGTGTCATCTCAAGCTTGAGATGCAGCTTGGAAGAGATTAAAACTTGAGCTTCGGCTTTTCGACCAACTGTGGTCACTGCACTTTAGTCGCTGGACCGAGCTTAAATGATTTGGAATTAAACTGGAAATTTGAATTTCTTATCGGGATAACAGTGCCGGATCTCCGCCAGGAGACTCGTGAAGCAGACTCGATGTTGGCGGATTCAAACGAGTAAGAAAAGTTGCCGTACCCCAATTCCGTTGTGACGTATTAGCAAACTTATGACGTGTTTTGGAGTCCAAAAACGTGCGTCTTGACTCGTTTTGACGCTCGCTCGGGAGGCGGTTCAGGTCAAAGAAAAAAAATTTAGCTGCTGCTCGGCTCAATTTTATGAAATTTAAAGCCACAAATTTCATACGGCCAACAAATGGATCGACTGTGGGGCCAGAGTTGGGACCGTCAGTCAGCAGTGCTGAACTGTCTCGGTAGGAGCGCCGTTAACTGGACTCACTCGGGTTTTTCGTGGCTTTTGGTGGATACAACACGGCTTCACACTCGTTCGTAGACAATTTTTAGGTGAATTTGAATCCGCGAGCATCGAGTCTGCATCACGAGTATCTCGGTGGAGTCCCAGCGTGAGATCGGGAAGCGACTGTGTCTCCCCCTACTGTAACGGTCAGGCCAGTTGGAGGGAGATTGATTGGCGATTGGTACCGAATCACTAATTGACCCCCAAGAGAAACTTAGCTGCCCATGCTTGGAGGGCATAACGTCATCAAGCATTGCTGGTGCTGACGATGGCATAGATGTTTAACCATATATACTATGACGTGACCGCAGATGGCTAACAACGAGCCGAGACCAAGATGGCACCCAAGAAAACACCCCCACTGGGAGATAAACCCTGAGACGGATATTTAGAGGTGTACCAGGTGAAACTGGCATTTATTTGCGGACTGTAGGGTACCGAGTTGATCCGAGTTGCACATACCTGTCTAATCCGTTGTTACTAAAGTTCCTCGATGTCCCTCTTTCAGCTCGCTTTTCACCAGAAGACAAGTTCTCCAGGCAGAGGCTTCTCATCAAGAAGCGTTTCGGTTTACTGTTGACCGACAAATCGGCGAGGGCGTGCTGAAAAACAAAAGGAAATTGGTGAGATGTCCGGAAAAACAAGAAGAAACTCGCTACCGGATTGACGTACGACGGCTGACGGACGTAATTCACTTTTTTCATTGCCACGAACGATTAACATTCTGCTCTTATTTATCTGTCAGAAAGCTCACATTTTCCTTTTATAAAAAACTGAAATGACGATCGCTTACGAATAACGCGTTAAATTTTGAAATTTGTTGCTGTTTCGGCGCGTCTTTGAACCTCTTTTTCGCTGGTTCGAACCTTCGTAACAACATGTTTATTTTGCAATAAAAACGATTTTTTAGCCGAAGACATTTGTTTCGTTGCGCTGCGAAGACCATTAAAATTGAACGTTTTCTGACGGTGATATAACGTTGACAAACCGAGCTTCGTTTTAGATTTAATAACGTTTACCGATAATTTAAAATAAAGAGGACAGATGCGAAACACTAAAATACGGATTCCTGTTTCCTTCGCCGGACAAATGCTTTCTCCGAGATGATTTACACACTTTTAATGCAGATTTATTTCATCGAGCCTTTTCCAGAAATTGTTACCGCACTTAATTGGAGGTGGACTTTTCAAATGTGATGACCAGAGCATCCGAGTCCAACATTTTTTAAAGTTTTTTTAGTTTTTTTGGGGGGTTTTTTGTGGTAAAAGTATTTCAAGTCGCCAGGGGGGCAAAAAAAAAGTTACTTTTAGAGCCTTTATAACATAGTTTTTCGCCTGTTTTTAGTTTGGATGAAAAATGACCGTTTCGGTGGAATTTCCCCCTTTAAGATATCATCGACATTTGCAAAGGGCCAGAAATTATAGTGGACAATCTGGACAATCGAGACAGGATCTGTATGTCTATTAAATCTTCTTTTTTTAAATGTATTATTTTTTTAATGTATTTATAAATTTGGATAACTGAACATTGTGGTCCCAACGCTCGAAACTGTTTGTTTTCGGTGTTGGTAAAACTGCGCTGTACGTTTTACCGGCTTAGGACCTTTGGTCACGTTATCTGTTTTATCAGATTTAGTCTCGTTAAAAAATTTACGGATTTTTAATTTGGGACCCTCGGTGACATTTCTAGTTATTGGACTTTTTTGGATTTAGTCTCATTAAATCTATAATTATATATGTTATAGGGCCTTTTATAACATTTACGAAATTTGACGTGATTTAATATTTACTGAGAAATTAGTAAAAATATTTAGGACCCTCGGTGACATCTTCAGTTTTGTCACATTTAAGACTCGTTAAAAACTTTACTAGGTGCAATTTAATTGATGCAACCGCTACGATATTTTTAACTTGGGACCCTCAGTGATATTTAGTAATTATTAAGTTAAAAATAGCAAATGTAACAACTTAGGGCCTTTCGAAATTTGACATGATTTAACATTTAGCGACAAATTATTAAAAATATTTAGGACCCTTTTGGTGACATCTTCAGTTTTGTAAAATTTTCAGATTTACTCTCATTAAAAATATAATTAAATATTTAGCAGCTTTGGGGCCCTTTGGTGGAGCAACAATGGACATATCAGAAATTATACGATATTCCATACTTTTACAATGAAATAAGTTAAAAATCATGTTGTCGATGGCCCGCGGGCCGCATGTGGCCCTTGGCAAAATTATTTACTAATTTATGGAAAAGATACAAGTACTGTAATCTTTAATATTGAAATCAGAGTATGTGGCCCGCGTGCGCCGTGTTGAAGTACACTTGCGGCCCTCGAGTACCGTGTTGATGTACACTTGCGGCCCTCGTGTACCGCGTTGATGTACACTTGCGGCCCTCGTGTACCGTGTTGATGTGCACTTTGCGGCCCTCGTGCACCGTGTTGATGTGCACTTTGCGGCCCTCGTGCACCGTGTTGATGTGCACTTTGCGGCCCGCGTGCACCGTGTTGAAGTAAACTTTGCGGCCCTCGTGTACCGCGTTGATGTAACTTAGCGGCCCTCGAGTACCGTGTTGATGTACACTTTGCGGCCCTCGTGTACCGTGTTGATGTACACTTGCGGCCCTCGAGTACCGTGTTGATGTACACTTGCGGCCCGCGAGCTCCGTGTTGATGTACACTTGCGGCCCTCGTGTACTGTGTTGATGTACACTTGCGACCCTTGAGTACCGTTTGTGATGTACACTTGCGGCCCTCGTGTACCGTGTTGATGTACACTTGCGGCCCTCGAGTACCGCGTTGAAGTACAC
>JAUJYV010003241.1:0-10442 GCA_033995625.1 Ophyiulus pilosus | reverse complement strand
AAGGGCCTTTGACCGAGCTTCGTGCCAAGACGGATACGCTTACTATTGGTCCTTCTTTTTGCGTGCGATTAGACGATAGAATAGCCGTCCTAGCGATTCTCCTGATTTAGTAGAAATTCAATCTAACGATGATGTCTAAGTCGCTACTGACGTAGGAGCATTCTCCTGAAATTGGGTACGAACCCCCCACCATATGCCATTTATTTGCTGATTGTAGGGTACTGAGTTGAATTGAATTGAAATCTCGACTCCCAATCTGAAAATGGCCCTTGGAGGTCACTAAATATTTTCAAATCCTATTCCGACTCCCGAATAAATATAAAATTAGACTCGGTTGGACCAGCGACTTGGTTTAGTACTTTCAAAGGAACTTTTGAACAAGACTTATTAAAGATAAATCCGGGTGTAACTTGGATGAAATTGTGAACAGATGTGATCAAAAGTTCTTAGAACGTACTGGATCGTAAAGCCATATTCAGTGCCTGCTTTAAAAGCCGTTATTATAGAGTGCAATGACTATTTTTAATAAGTCATCTTTATAACTAGCCATGAGCTCAGTGCCCGTTGGTGTTCAATGCCCTAGTACCAAGTAGCGGGGTAAACCGGTACCTGATTTCAATTGTAGGGCCTCTTCTACAGCCGTAGCATCGACACCGATACGAACAAACCCTCACCGCCCAGACAAGATATAAAAGGTAGAGAGGGCATGTTCGGACACGATAGCAGAAGATTTTTTTGAGGAACTATCCCGGCATTTGTCTAGAAACGACTGCGGAAAACCGCGGTCCGGATCTCTTGAAATGCGGATCGCGTAACCACTGAAAAACCTAGCTCGACTTATTAATAATTAGTGCCGCACGAATGAATAGCGTAGTGGAATACAACACCATAATTTCTAAATTTGTGGATGTTAATATTAATCCGCACTAAATCTCACTAAATTGGAAAGTGTAATTTTGATATTTAACTTGAAGGCTCGCGAGCCATCGCTTTTGACATGTAATGTTTTTAGTCGTAATAAGCATCGTCGCATATTCATAAATGAATTATTTTTCTTTACTTCCGTGCAGAGAGATGCGCGTGTTTCCTGCGCGCGAAAAAAGGATGAAGATGCTCAAGAAGGAGCTGGAGCGAGGGACCGCCGATGAAACCGAAGAACCATCGCAAGTTGTAAGTGCGAACACCGCAACGAGTGGGGTCCAAATGCAAAATTGTCCTCAATGAGTCTTGAAACTGGAAAACTACTACTGGATCCACCGACCAGCCTGCATTTTGGCAAATGGCCTCATCTATCACTTACAGAAGTTCCCGCTTAAGAAGTCGTATTTGTGCCGTCCCAGATTAAACCCCGTAGAATTAATGTTATATTTAACGTAACAGTTACGGCTGTTTACTAAACTACCGTATTTTACGTTTTCCCCGCTATAAAATGTTCGAAAATCCTCTATTTAGGTGAGCCGAGGATGCGAAAGGGCCACCGCAGTGCCGAAAGAGGAATCCGCTATCTCTAGGCTGAACGACGACAGTTTAATCACCATATTTTCACATTTAAAACTTGACGAACTTTACGAAGTCCAGCACGGTCAGTACTGCCGTACTTTCGCCTTTTTTTAACCAAGCGACGTGCTATTATTTTAATTGCACTTTGACGTTTTTCCAGTGTGCCGTCGATGGAAGGCGCTGGCAGCGAGATGCTGGGCCGCTAAAAGGGTTCTCGATTTTTCAAATTCGTTCAACACCTTTGGAAAAAGAGGTGATCTCGAGTTTGTTCTTCGTACCGTGCTTTCGTGTGTCCCAATTTGACGCGTTCACAATATCCGTGCTTCGTTTCAGGGATGAACGAAGCTATTTTCAGTCAGATCGTAAAGCACTGCGGAGGGAACTTGCGCGTCATGGACTTGTCCTCCGTGTCACAGTTCTTGAAGTACAAGTCGATGGAGTTGATAGGTGAGCGTACGAGACGAAAGATGCCGTGCGACTACTTTCGTATCGTGTGGAATTACAGTAAAATACAGTAAACGCTTTCGGTCACATCCTTGTTTTAGCTTTACTCTGCTGCAACCTCGAAAGCCTTAACCTGTCTGGAAACGACATATCCATGATAGGAATCAAGGAAATTGCCAAAAAATGCAAGAAATTGAAAGTGATCGTGATGCGTCGCTGCTTCAACGTTGGAGAGAAGGGGTAATGTAAAGTTGAATGTTACAGACGGGTGCCCGTACAACGAGATTATGGGACGCGCAATGTCAGTTGTTTGGACGGCTTCCTCGCTCTCTTCCAAACGACTATCGGTCATAAGCATGTTTGCACGCTTCTCCCCATTTGGGGTAGATTCCGCAGCGGCATTGGGTAGAACCTCAGAGGTCTTCTCCCACAGCCGCTCCGACCTTCGACATCCCTCCATGCTCGTGGAGTGTATTGGATAAGGCCGCAGCAGTTGTATTAGAAACGTAGAGTGAAAAAATGGTAATGTTTTACCATTACTCTAATTAAAGGGACTACAAGAATCGCTTGTGCCCTGGCTTATTTCGTGCTGACAAAGCACATCCACATATATGTGAATCTTCCAGACCCTCAAGGTTCTGAGTTGCTTGGGTTAACTCAGAGGGGTGGCCACTTGGCTATCTCAAAAATATTTTCTGCTGGTGAGAAAAATAACTAAGTCCAGGCTAGTTGTTTGAACATTGAACAAAACATTTATTTCATATGTACATGAATCAGGGAATACAGATCTAGTTCAATCATGTTCTCAAGAGTCTGGTTGACTATCGAACAGTTGAAGTTCTCTCCTTTATATAGTCCATGGACCAATCTTGACAACCAATAAGAGTTATTGATTGTCAAAGATAAGTTTGAAATATTTAAATCTGATTGGTCCTTGTTCTATACAAAGTTGAGTGACAAATATTTGCACAGCATAACAAACTTGCCGGTAATAAGTGGGGTATTTGAACAAGAACAGGAGAGGACGCTACTTTCCCCCAAGTAGTTCCCTCCATGCCAAAAATAGATCAACGTTAAGACTAGATAAACAATTATGCATTTAGTATAAGAGAATAACATTCACATTAATTTGTGTATTAAAAATGTTTTAATTTCTCTCTTTTCAGGTAAGTACCTGTTTATTTCATTACGAAATAGAAGATGCCGCCGCAAGTATGTCTTTCTTCGTGGAATTGAACGTATTGTCTTCTTCTTCTTAGCATGTGGTGGCTACTTCACCTGGGCACCGCTTTGACGCACATCGACATCAGTTCAAATTTAAGAATTACCGGCAAGGTAAAATATCTCCGTGAAGCAGTCCAAAATCCGAGCGCTTTTCTTGATCTTGCGAAACTTTGATATTTGCAGTGCTTCTACCACCTCAGTCCCAACGTGACGGTTTTAAACTTGACCGGTTGTTCTAATGCAAGTGTTCGACGTAGTCGGTTTCGTCCACTTTTTTTCTTTTTTCGCCGAGTCTCTCCTAATTCTCTGATTAACGTTTTGCGCAGATAATCGAATACGGATTTCAACAAATAGGACAACGGTGCAAGAAGCTCACGGAGCTGACGTTGGACGGATGCGCTTCGCTGACCAACGAGGGCCTGCGGGATATCTGTTCGGTCAGTATCAACGGGTAATACTCGTGTGGGGGTCAGCCCACTTAGCAATTGGGCTTCCACGGCCAAATTAAATTGGGAAATTCCGATCTGCGATTTAATCATACCGATTGCGCCGTTTACAGAAGTTGGCACATTTTAAAAATTGCTTAACAGAATTGCGCAGTTTGCTTCGACTCCGATTTCCCGAACGTATCGAACTAACCTCGCATTTGCTTGCAGGGTTGCTCCGAGCTCAGAAAGCTCTCCATCTCCGGCTGCGGCTTCGTGTTACGTGAGTACGCTTTTACGTTATTGCAGTTTCGTTACCGAATCATCGTTATCCGCTGCTTGGCTTTCAGTGTCCAGCGAGGGAATCTCTCACATCGGTCAGCTGAAACAATTGGTGAGAATCTCCGCCGGTCGTATACGTGCTTCGTCAAACACTCGGGCCCGCACCGCTGACCGTGGTTTCGTCTTTTGCTTTTTCAGAGGGAACTCCGTCTTTCTCGCAACGCCAACATAGAGGACAACTCGCTTTTGTCGATAAGCGGCGGATGCCATCAGTTGGAGTAAGACCTTTGAAAGCGGGGCTCGAACCCACGTGCGGCCACTTCAGAGATTTCACAAATTGATGCGTGTCGTTGCAGGGTGCTCGATGTCTCCTCCTGCGGGAGCTACATTAGCGATGCCAGTCTGGAATCGTTCTGCAACTGCCCCTGCCTTAGGAGCCTCAACATCAGCTATTTGGAAAAAGTAAGACGACCCCTGGAACGGCTCCAAAACTCCGAGAGGGTTAATTAATTAGCGGGAAGGGTTGAACCGATTCCCGAGAAAATGCAAGTTGCTACAACTTTCTTCCCGCAGGTCACCAATAGCACGTTGAGCACATTGGCCAGAGTGGGACGCCTGGAAGAGGTCAAGGCCCACGGCAACATGTACGTGTACGACGAGGGCTGCCACGACCTCCTGACGCTCTGTCCGCGCCTGCGACTGCTGGACGTGAGCGGCTGCGAATGCGTCGGGAGCAAAGTACTCCAATCGTGTCTTCAGGCCGTGCAGGAGAGAGAAACTGGACCGCAGCTGACCATCGTCTTAGGAGGTACGTTCTTCCGCTCATTGGTAACACTATCGAGGGAAGCGGGGGTCACGCAATCGGTGGCGTAACTACATTTTTGGACCCACGAAAAAAATTAAGTTGGGGCCTCCTCGTTCCCGTTTCACCGTTAATTCGCTTTTTCTTCGCCAGGATCCGGACTAGATGTGAAACAAGATTTCCGGGACTTCGCACACCCGCTGCTGTGCATCGACACGATGAACCTGTGCATCGCGCAATTTTATCCGGACAACGATGTTCCCGGTACTCCTCCTTTCCTACGCTTAAATTTAAATCTTTAACTTTTTTGAAAATTCATACAATTTTTATTTTCATTTTCACTAGAAATGAGCTTTTCAGATATGGACGATTACGAAGACGGTAATATTATTATGAAAGTTTGGATCTTTTCAGAACGTTACGACCGAAGTTTTTGCGACTAACAAATTAATCTGTTCTTTCAGAGGACGATTGGGGAATGAAAGACGAAGATCAGGATTTCTTAGATTCGGAAGATCCGATGTTGGAATTCGAGCGAGAAAACCTCTCGTGATTCATCGCACTTCATTTCTGCCTTATAATGTTTTGTATCAACTTAAAAAGCATAAAGTCGTCGTTAGTAATTTAATGAATCGATCCGTTTCTTTGACAATGAAGTTTTTAGAAATGATGCATTGGTCTTCCAAATCTCTGTTAATCAGCAAATATTCGGAGTTCGTATAAGTTAACGGTAGCTGCGTTTTGGTTTTGGATTATAGGCATTGAAAAAATATACCGGGAACAACTCCGGTTACTGGTAAGTATGAAGTTGGCCGTATAATTGTAATCCAAAACTTGTTTTCGAAACTAATTTTTCTTTATTTTAAAATAGCTTTCCGGTATCCGGAGCAACCATCGTCGGTTTAGCACATGGAATCACCACATTTCACGAAGTATACACCATAAAGGTGAGACTCAATTTTTCTAAGGTTAAAACGCAATTTTTCTAAAGTAAAAGGGCAATTTTTCTAAGGTTAAAACGCAGTTTTCTAAGGTAAAAACACAATTTTTCTAAGATAAAACGCAATTTTAATAAGGTAAAAAACGCTTCTAAGGTAAAACGCAATTTTTATAAGGTAAAAACGCAATTTTAATAAGGTTAAAAACGCTTCTAAGGTAAAACGCAATTATTCTAAGATAAAACAAAAATTTTTTAAGGTAAAAACGCTTCTTAGGTAAAACGCAATTTTTCTAAGGTAAAAGGGCAATTTTTCTAAGGTTAAAACGCAGTTTTCTAAGGTAAAAACATATTTTTCTAAGATAAAAACGCAATTTTAATAAGGTTAAAAACGCTTCTAAGGTAAAACTCAGTTTTTATAAGGTAAAAACTCAATTTTTATAAGGTAAAAACTCAATTTTTATAAGGTAAAACACAATTTTTCAAGGATAAAAACGCAATTTTTAAGGTTGAAACGCAATTTATTTGTCTTACAAATCAATTTTTCTGCATTAAAAGTACGATTTTTCTTAGCGATCCTAAATATACGACCAAAGTAGTCCACCCCAAGATTCTGCACCATATCCCCCCAAAATAATATGGCACATACGGCCTTAATTGCTGCTAACTATGTCATGCGATGACGTGGCTGACACACCCTGTGTTTTCTGACATTATTAGTCACAATTTAGCCTCTTTATTCAGTGTGTTGCCACTAAAATATGGACATTTTGTGTACCAAAAAATCGAAATTTCAAACATTTGAAATTGGAACAAGTGTTCGAAATTTCAAAAATTGGAATATTGGAAACACAACGTTCGAATAATGGAACAAAATGGCACCGATGCGTCGTTTTTCTTCTCCTCCAGGCCATGAAATACGTAGTTTCCCATCGAAAACGTGAAACGTTTTGAAGAATTAGGTCAAGTAAAGTGAAGAGGTTAAGATGTTTGGCATTCCTCCTTTGAAATCCGTTACGAAATGCAGTTCTTCCCACCCCTATTATGTTGAAATGGAAGAGGAAAGCTAGAGAGTCCTTCTGGGTACTTTTCACGCTACCCACCAAGAACAGACATGAGGCAACCTCCATTAACCTCCACGTTTACCTCGTTTTTTCGGACATTGGACTCGTCCACTTATCCTTATCGAGTGGAAGGTGACAGATGTCTATATATACGCGGAGGACTACATAAAACACTTCCATTGTGTTGGTGGAGCTACGAAACCAACGGCTCGATGAAGAATAGTCTTAATTAATTAAACACCGTCCTTGTGTTTGTAAAGCCCTATAGATTTAAGTTCGTCGATGCGTGTATGTAATTAACATTACGATCGAATAAAAAGTTTAAAGGGAATTTTAGCTGAAGAAAAAATCAACAATTTCAACCAACTACCCACGAAGATTTGGAATGGAACTAGGACGCCATTTTTCCATCGAGATTTTTGAGATTTATATCTCGATACCGTTGAGTTTGTTGCCTTAAATCTGATCTATAGTTGGTAAGGACCGAATGCTTTGTTTTTTTAATATAATTTCCACGTGTTTTTACATCCTTTGTTTCCAATCCGATTGGTTCATGGTGTTGCAATGGCGCCATGCTTGTTGTTTCGCAACAATGGCGAGTCTTGCTGGGCTCTTTGTGGCAGCCATCGAAGATTGGGACAATTTTTTTGCTTGAAAATCCGGTTTGTGAATGGTGGTTATCGATTTTATTTCGTTTTCACCAAGTTATCAAACTATATTTTTGTAATACTACTTTATTTTGATGGCACATACTTAAAATGTGCTGTGCTTGATACATTTTCTTTGTTTCAGTAACCCTACTTGAATTTTCTGAGCCTCATGGTTAATGAAAGCATTATTTTCGTTAATTAATTGTTGGAATAGGCTTGTTTACATTAATTGCCTGTAAATTATACACTAAAGTTCCAAAAAAATCTCCACCAAATGTCTGATTTAAAATCTGAAAAATCGATTCTCCTGGTGTGAAAAGGATTTCTGCTGAATTTCTCTGGAGAATAGCCCGTAACTTGTGCGGCTGCTTCTGGTGGAGTGGTCAATCGAGAAACCATTAATTAACAATATGTCTAACATTCTAACAGGAAGGAAGCAGAGGGTTGTAATTAACGGAGCTGAATCAAGCTAGACAGACGCAACCTCTGGTGTACCTCAAGGTAGCGTCCTCAGCCCTTTACGACCATACTGTCCGGATTTGTTCTGGACAATTTGGCCCTAATAAATGGCTGCCCAGATTAACCGGTGTCCAGATAAAGCGGAATCGATTGTATTCAGGATATAGAGATGGTCCAGCAGAGGGCAGCCAGATTTGTTAAGGGCAGTTATCAACATTCAGCGAGTGTGACAAAAATGCTCCACTCTCTAAATTGGAACACGTTGAGCCGTGCAGACGCCAAAAGTTATCTACGGGGTTATTCAAACGTTTTAATCTTTCTCCAAATTCCCATCTTGTTTCCCGTATATTAACGCCTAACGCGCGCTCTAGGAGTAGACATAAGCACTCAAAGGGCCTTTGACCGAGCTTCGTGCCAAGACGGATGCTTACTATAGGCTATTTTTGCATGCGATTAGACGTTGGAATAGCCTACCTGGCAATTCTCCTGATTTGTTAAAAATTTAATCTAACAATGATGTCTAAGTCGCTACTGACGTAGGAGCATTCTCCTGAAGTTGGGTATGATCCATCCCTGCCATATGGCATTTATTTGCTGACTTTAGGGTACTGAGTTGAATTGAATGTCTGGATGTGTTCATTAAGTTCTGAAAATCAAATTGCATTCAGAAACACTTACATCCACTGGGGTACAACAATACATATGGCGTAAATAATGTAAACTTGGGTTGCTTTAAGTTCAACATTTTTCACCTCAAGGATTCATCAGGAATTTTTTGCATATTAGGTGAATTATAATGAGGAATAAATTGTGCGTTCACATGATACGTACGTATCATTGCAGTAGACGTATCATGTGAACCTACAGATAGAAAAGCATGTGCTGATGAAGAATACGGTAAAAAAAGCTTTGTGCGGCAAAACAGCTGATATGACTTTGAGTGAACGGGGCGTAATACCCCGTTTACAGGTTACTTGCGCCGTTCAGCGGCCCGTGCTTTTCTATCTGCACGTTCACACGATACGTCTACCGGATCGTGTGAACGTGCAGCTAGAAAAGCATGCGCCACTAATAAACCTCGTGCGGCAAAACAGCTGATACAGCCTCATGTGAACGGGGTGTAAGGGTAGTCGATCCGGTTGAAAATTGAAAATGGGTCTCCTGATTGCCAGGCTGTTATGTACCTGCTCTGCATGGGGTAGCAGACGACGCTACGCCTAACCCCTAATGGCTCTGCCATGCCGTCACACTGACGAGGGGGCGCCACTTGTTCTTATACAGGGCGTCTTACACGCCCTTCTTCTACTTATGGACGCCATTATGCAACAAGCCATAATGTAGCGCGCAAATCATTGACAATAGTATTTTGTTAATCTGTAACCTCGGGTGAAACCACATCACAGGCGAATAACGTCACCACTAAACGACCTAGCTCTTACCGACGCCAGGTTGAGACTTGGGTTTGAGAGATAGTGGTATCAAACTTTAATTTCTGCTGCTAGAGGCAGCTATAAGGTGGCTTAATAACTACATTTAAGTGCAATTTTTGGGTCGTTGGCCAAAGGTGATAATCTTGAGGGGGTGAATCCATTGGTTCAGTCCCTTCTGGTGTGTTTGGGTCTTCAAGGAGTTTGTCTGCTTCCTCTTCCTCAAGGAGAGGTAGTTGGGGATCCTTATTTCCTTGTAGACGAGCCGACCTTTTTGGTAGCTCCATCTGTGTACTAGACCGTGGTCGGTCTAGTGGTTTAGATAGTCGGTTTAGACCCTGGAACTCTACTAAGTTAGAGTGGGAAGTTCCTCTTGACTGTGCTAGTTTTAATAGCTGAACCGACTTGGATTGCACTAAAGCAAGAGTTCTCGGTTTAGTGGGTTAGATAGTTGGTTTAGTCACTGGACCTCTAATAAGCTAGAGTGGGCTGTTCCTCTTATCTGATCTGCTTTTAACAGCTGAACCGACTTGGTCTGCACTAAAGCGAGTTCTCGGTTTAGTCCTAAATTTGGTTTAGTGAGTTAGATAGTTGGTTTAGTCCCTAGACCTCTATTAAGCTATAGTGGGAAGTTCCTCCTATCATTGTTGGGTTTAATAGCTTAACCGACTTAGTTTGCACTAAAACGAATTCTCGGTTTAGTTTTGAGGGCAGTTTAGCCCTAAGTGCGGTTTAGCGAGTGGGTATAGAAGACTACCGGTGTAGTGTGCCACTAGCTTCTCTGAAAAAGTAAGATCTATAATTCCAAGTCTATAATAACCAAGTCAACTCAAGTTGCATGGGTAAAATATACCAATGTCTTTATTCATGTGATTTCGTGTTCATTTGCACTACAGAGATCACTCTGTGTGGAGAGTCTAGTCCCAACTGACTCCACAGTGATTTGCCTCCCTTATATACCCCTAATACCCACTGAGGGGTATATAACCCACTGGTTCCAGAATGATTTTAATAATCATTCAATTAGTATAGTCCTTCCTCATTGGTCCTTAGGTGAAAACGGGTATGGCCATGATCCCCTATTCCTCCCTTGCGATGTTGAAAGATGATATCCTGCAAGGTCGTTCTTAATTGATGCCATGTGTCTTATCTCTTGCAACGACTGTTGCGCCATCTATTGGACATCTGGTCGTCTGCTCCTTTGGGGTATTGGTAGTGTTGATCCTGT
>JAUJYV010003240.1:0-10443 GCA_033995625.1 Ophyiulus pilosus | reverse complement strand
TACAATGAACACCTGTCTAATGTGAACACTTTTGCCTGGTCCCATGGGTGTTCAATGTAGACAGGTTTCACTGTATTTGCTACACTGTAAAAAGTCTTATCTTAAGACGAATTTAGAGGCCGAAACATCTTTTTTAAGACATTTAAAAGCAGCAAGTGTCATTCTAGCGTAATTAATAAGCTACATATGTAACTCATTTACATATGTAGTATATATCTAACAAACACCAAATTAAATAAAAATAATTCGATGCACAAGATGTGTGCAGGCTCTATCAAATGCATATTGTATTTGGGGATATCAATCCCATTGAATACCTTTGGGATGAATTTAAGATACTTTCAATATCTATTACTGGCCTCATTAACAGTCTTCAGAAGAAATGGAAAAAAATCTCTGCATCTATCTAAAACCAGTTGTTGGAAAGTTATCCTCTAAAAGGTTGGAGGCCAAACATCACATAGTTCTATATAGTTACGTACTAGGTCTAAAAATATTGTTTGCCAGTATATAAAGGAGGCTACCCCATAATTACTGCATAAAGCTATCATTTAATTTTTACAAGAAATAAATATAATTTTCAAAAAATACATAAATGGAAAATCGATAATCCAATTTTTTCGCGAAATGAATGCATATAAAGCTATATAAGGCGTTTATTAAGCTTCTAAAAGGCCATTAACATATTTAATATATTGTCTATAATGTTTGAGGGAGCCCATTTCATCAGGAGTCACTGGTTTATACCGGTATATATGTCGTTTTAGTCCATAAATCATCATCTATGCCAATCATGCATATCCAGAAATGATCATAAACCCGTGTTCGGAATGTTATGTCCATGCGTTTATAATTTCTCTTCATATTTGAACATCTGTGACTCAGACCTCTTCAGATTTTCGGTTTCTTTGAGATGGATGTTTTCACGAATTAAGCAATGATAATTTTAATGCATAATTCACATAACTGCTTCATTACGTTTTATTAAATTACTGGAACTGTTTCATCACTTGAACGAGCCTTTCGTGGAAATGTTTCCGTGCGTCGAATTGCCCAGATGAAATCTAAATGATTCCACGTGTCGTGGGTCACTTTTTCAACAACCTTAACATTGTTCAGCTGTTTAACTAGAGTTTGAATATCCTCGCCATCAGTGAACAGATCCATATAACCATAAAAAATTGCAATTTTAGTAGATATTTTGGAAAGATTGTAAACTGGTGGGTTTATCTGAAATGGAAACAAAATTGACTTGAGTTCGATGCAATTTATTAATGCAAATTGCACTTAATAGATTAGTTGTCGTCAATGACATTGATCCTATTGGCTTAATATGGAACCCTTTATTTTAAAGGAGTTTTACAAATAATTTAATTGGAATTGTGGTCGCAGTTGGGTATTGTTTTTATGTGTGGCGATTATTTCATTGAATAAGCTGATTAATCATCATTGATTAATCTACTATATTGCCTGTTTCGATAATTTGATGGCCTACTTTTGAGTCGAAAATTAAGACTGGTCAGATAACTACGTCAAGTTTTATGGGATGGGCCAAATGTCTGACCCTCCCGGATTTCTTTGATATGACAACACAGACCTATGTACATGTAGGCCTTTGTCAGGATTTTAGTAATCTTATTCTAACATATCACCTCCTATTAAAACATATCCATCATTCGTAATGACGTGATGAGTTTCGGCAGGATAACCAAAGAGCTGGATTATTTCAATCTGAAATTGGTTTATTGCGACAGTTAGAAACTACATGTTTATACCGGTATATTGTATCTAAGACCGTTTATATGGGAAGGATCTTGGAGATAGATCCACCCCTACCTTCCCCCCTCTTTCCCCCCATCCCCACGGAAATCCAAGTAATTGTACAAATTTAAAACCGAATCGGCAAAATATAAAAGGGGAAATGCACATTTACATTAAAAGTGTGGTTTTTCTGCTCTAGAAATGAAATATTTTTTTATTCTCAGAACTTTGCGGCAAAATGTAGAAAATGGAATTTTTCCAAAAATAACGAATGTCTTTTCTAGTCTTGCAAGCAGGCTTTCGGGTTTAACAATTCCTGAATTTTGTTACTTTATATCAGCTACTGAAAACAATTACAAAAGCAGGTCTCATTCCACCTTTTTTTCATTATTAGAATGTCACATATAAATGCGCACTTATTACTTTTTAGTACTTGTATTTAGTTAATTTAGCTATAAGCTATCAAGACTTTAAAAAAGTTTACTTACTGTGCTGAGAGTTGCTTCTGGATGAACTCTTGACTCAACATGTCTCTTGAATAGTCCCATTTTCGTTAAAGTGTAAAACTTTCAAATACATCTGATATCACCGTGATTCTCAGATTACAAATGAATAGCAACCCTACGATGCTATACCACATTAATTTAGTAGTGGAAATCCACATAATTGTAGTTATCAATAAGTAATTAACAGGGAAATATCTTCGAAATAATTAAGACTCAACAATAGAATAACATTGGCAGTAGCTTATTTAAGTTGTTAACCTGTATTTTTTTCTTTATTTATAAATGGGATTACTAGTTTATGTAAACTGGATTGCCTTGTTTTAGAGAAATGTAACCGTAGGGAAAGTTTGAATAATGTATGCACGAAAAGCAGTTCAAGGGATATATAATTATTTTAATACAAATATTATAAAAATAAATTTGAAGTGCATTTTATTCTTTGTAAAACAATGTGATATACTATAAATTGGGTATTTCAAATAGAAATTAAACCTTTTCCGAAATTAATTGAAATTCTGTCAATTTTGTCTATGCATCTGTGGTATGCATCTGGGACTTGAGACACAGCTCAGTCTCAACCTCATGCGATTGAGTTACTGTGGTAAAGGGGTTAATGTAAAGGGGGTAATGTAACCCAACCACGTATTTGGCTAATGTCACTATACACCTACATGTATTATTCTTCCAATTCCTAGTTAAAGTTGGCTCATTTTAATGGCCAGCTTAGCTTAGATCAGCTTGTTGAATGAAATATTGGTCAATTTATTTTTGAAAACAAGTTTTAATACAATTAAAATTGTAGTTTATTTCCAGCAAGATTTGAAGCTAATTAATTCAAATGAATATAAAATAAGGTATTCATTTGAAGATTATGCTTCAGCTAAACATTTGTAATTTTAGCAATTGCTATTGTCAGCATATTGCATTCCTACTTCATTGCAGAATGCTTTCACTTGATCTTTCTCTGCATCATTAAGCGTTTTTATTGGAGCAGCACATGATGTAACAACTGAAATATGTGGAATAATTTATTGTTAGTTTGGTCATATTAACATAGGATTTGGCTTAATTTTTCAAAAATCATTTCAGATAAGATTTCCGTAAATTAAATTTCTAATTGTTTAGAGCCGCGTCATTAAAAGTGCATTCCATTCCATTGATGTTTGCACATATAGGATGTTTACATGTTCATTCAAATGTTCGACAAAACATTATAAAGTAAAATTTTGCGTTGAATACTTAAAATAAGTGTGGTATCAATTTTAGTACATGTGTTTTTAAATGTAAATGCAGTCATAACAATAAGTGACTTTGTATTGTATTTGCATATTGTTCAAAGCGGATCACTTAAAAAAATCGTTGGAAAATTAGATTTTGAAGGCATTAGTATTCATTTTATAAAAATAGAAAACTTACTTTTGTTGGGATCGATAGTAGTATTATCCACTACCAATTGTATTTTCCTGATGAAGTCCTGTTTAGTTATTGTCAGTGTCAGGTTTTTGATCTCTGTCAAACATATTAAACTATTTTTTTTAAATGGCGACAAATTTTCTTTGAGGGCGTGAGATGATAAAGTGAAGAATTGTAATTTATAACAGCATATGTGCAAAATAATTATTAAAAAATGTAATACATTGCATTGGATACATCATAATAGTTTAAGGATTACATATATAAACGTATTCGACATTTTCTTACCTAAGGATTCGTAAACAATTCGATAATTATTGCCTTCCAAGTGCTTCAAATACACAGACCCTTTTTCAGTTTTTCTGAAAAAATAATTGCAAACATAATGGTTAACATTAAAATATAAGTTTGAGATATGCAAAAGAGAAAATTCCTGTATGAAATAATATAAATATTTAAATTTGTAATAAGCATTAGTAATTAACACTGTATGTACTGTACATTAACATATATATTCAGTTGTTATAATAAACTTGCCAGTACAAAAGGACCATTTTTTTAAGTTTCGTGTTTATGCCACCAATATATTGTGAACAAAGATGCATGTTGTTTATCTAAAGGTTTAGTGTTTTTAAAATTATGACCATCGCAATAATTTAGTAAAAATCGATTTTGCTTGCAGAGATTCTGTAAAGTTAGTTTAACTAATTTACAAGTCCTATACATACTTATCTACTTCTCCTTCAAGCTCGCACTGCCAGTCATTCGGCTTATCATTGGGTGGTTTGCAGTCCATGGTTAGACAGTGAGGTAACGGAAAATTACCCGATTGTAAATACAGTTTTTCCTGTAAAATAGGAATATATTATTTCACATGTACCGTTGTGTAATTAATGGAGAGGAATCTAGCCAAACTATATGAAATTCAAGAGTTGTTACCAAGAATTGTTAACTATAATACATGATTCAGATGTGTAAAGGATAGAAATCATGTATTATAGTTAACAAGCCTCAATTAAATTTTATAGAAAATGGTTTATAAATTGATGTGTTGAAAATGATGTAGATATGTTATGAGGGGATCGAAGATGTAAGGGGGGTTTATACTTATAAAACTTGTTTTATTTTAAAGTACCAAATTACATTTATAAATGGGTGTTCTTGCATTTTTAGGGAGGTGTATAGTTTGATATTTGAGTTAAATGTATTAGGGGAATCTGTCTAGAATACCCGAAGTGCTTTCTTGCCTCTTGTAAAATATGCCAACTCAGTTTCCAAAGTACAAATTTACTTATCATAAAGACTGCTATTTTATAACTTTTCTAAATTTCTGATAAATATTTAATGAAGTGCTCACAAACAGTGTTTCAGAAAACACACTGCATATCAAATATTGTGATTAAAAACAGTATTTTCACGAAAATTTCGTTTTCAGCTGTTATCTGCTATTTTAGGACTGTAATTGAGAGAAAATATCTTTTCCAGAGAAGTAATTTTCTAATTTTCTGATAAATATTTAATATACAAACAATGTTTCACAAAAACACTTCATGACAAATATTATGATTAAAAACCGCTTTTTCAGCTATTATCTGCTATTTTGAGACAAAATAATCGATTATATAATTTGATTATTGCAACTTCTAAGACACTTGTGCTCGCTATAATATTTTTGGCAAAAAAAACTGCCAGTTTTATACTTACCGATATGGTGTATTGGATACATGTCGCGACTAATACAAGAGTGACAATACCTTTAGCAATCATGACTTTTCTAAGGTTTCTTTTAATCTACGTGGAATGTTTGTTGGCTGAAATAGCAGTTGATAGCTGGAATATAAGTTGGTTGTATTTTATAGTCTTTTATTTTGGTTTGCTTATTTGAACAACTGCTAATGAGCCATATGGTTATTCCACGAAGTTGATTAAACGTTTCTGCTAAAATGGTACGTTTTTGAATATTAATGTGGTGACAAAGCACATCAGATGCGAATGAATCATTATAATATATTTTCCCTTCTATACTAATTATCTGTGTATCAACAAATTAAAGGGAACATAAATAATGTATGATACACGTACGTACGTATCACGTGAAAATTTGTGATTAACGTGTTTACAACTTGTACCGCTTATGTTAAGTCTCTAGTATTAAAATATATCTTAGCTCAAATATTTAATGGCTCTAGCATGTCTCGTTTCAACAAAATATAAACAATAGACAGTTTGTGCCAGCCAACGTCTTTATACTGACCTTAACTGTAATGGCGGGAAAGGAGGAGCATTGCCTTGAACTACCCAAAGAAAAAACTGAAAGTCATGAGTGCGCATGCGTGGTTCTTTCCTTCCCGCCATTACAGTTAAGGTCAGTATAAAGACGTTGGCTGACACAAACTGTCTAGTGTTAATTAGTGTAATCTTTATTCCCCTTTAGTAAGCTAATTGCAACAAAAAATGAATTATCATGAATAATAGTACATACATATATATTTACCGTTGTTTAGATAATTATATAAAGTTCATTCATTTTTTCAAATAATATACTTTGAAAATTCTTTCTGTCCTATGTTGCAGCTATATCACTGACATAGTACCGTTTTTGTGCGTGCTATGAACCCTTTTGGCTGTTCTGTAAATAACATATGTTTGCCATTTTGGATATTTGTATACATGTACCCATTTGCCCTACCGATAAATGATATACGTATACCTATTTGCCGTTCTGGTGAAGGCTATATAGACCCTTCTGAGAAATACTGTATATCTATAAAATAAATTAAAAAGTATAATTGTATATGAATCACAAAATATAAAAATTATAAGTATACACACTAAAAGCGTAGGAAACATACGTTTAATTCCTAGATTCATGAATGAAATACACGTTAAATTTTACTTTTAATAACTAAGCCAATAATATTTTACAAAACCAGTATTTGCCAAACATTGCAATGCCCGAGTGGAAAAAAAACCCAAATATGGGCCATATATGGCTAATTCCAAATATGGCGCTAGACCAGAATTTGGACACGTCTGAACATATGTATATGGCGAGATAAGTCCATAAATGACCAGGTATGACCATATTCTCCCATATATCTCCATGTATGGCAATACTTGTCCATATATGTCCATGTATCAGTTGCTAATCAGTGGCAATATATCGCTTATATGCATGGCTTAGTACTACTAATAGATAAATAATCGGTTGCCATATATAATTAAGGCACAAATCGCTCATCATTTGTCATATATGGTTCATATATGGCGATATATGGCGATATATGGCCCATCATGCAAAGTCCAAATATGACCCATCAAGGGTCAAGTATGGCCCATACATGGCTATGCATGGCTCTTCAAGGGCCAAATATGGCCTATACATAGCTGTTCATGGCCCACACATGTCCATGCATGGTTCATACACGTCCATATACAACTTTTCCACCCTGGTGGCTATACATTTAAAATGTACTGCATTTTAACTAAGATATTCTAGTGAATTTAATCTCGATGACACACGATTGAAAAACTGCACCTAAATATAAAGAAATATAAATCAAATATTTGGTATGTCAAACTACTTTCGGAAGAACTCATGAGTTCGCCATTTTTCGATGCTTGTTAACGTGAATAGAACATGGAAGTTCTCGCTTTAAAAAAGTGAATCAACATCCTGTACATAAATTCATACATTTTCATATTCTCTTCCGTTTAGACCCAGACCACGTAGGTTTTTTTTTCAGGAACCGGACAGGCGTTTCTTTATCGTTTACAAGGGTGACTAGGCTTAGAACACAAAAATAATTGGCAATTAAGTTATGTGCCGTTCCTTGATTAATCGGTCAGTGTCATTGGTATCTGTAATCAAAGTAACGCATAAAATTGATTGGGCTCCACCATGTTAAGCTATTTGCGTTACGTTTTTGTTTTGGTCCCATTTGTGACTCTTTTCCAGTTTAGTGGTAAGTCTCTGTTTCCCGTTTAACTCTAACTGGTCTTTGATCAATTCAGCTTAGAAACATGTTGTTAATATAGTGTTATGAGTTTTGTGCTGTAAAATTTAAACAAGTGATTATACTTTAATGTTACAAGTTTAATACAAAAGGTTTAATTATACTTTAATGTTACAAGTTTAATGCAAAAGGTCATTATTTTGACAATTTTACTGATTGGTAATGTATGCACTGTGAAATATATATATATATATAAATTCTGCTGTTGAATAAAATCTAAACTGAAATTTCAATGTTTTAGATTGCTTTTTGGAAAATGTAACAGTAGTCGAATGCGAGATCCCTTGTAATATCTCCTGTTACTATGGACAACAACCTTTCAAATGGATGTACAGATCAACTCTCGAGGAGAATTGGAAAACTCTAGACAAATATACTACACAAGATATAACAGTCAATGAAGACATGATTAACTACTACTATCGGTGTTCTACTGAGCCACCAAACATATTCTATGTTGTAGGGAAGAAAGGTGAAATTTAATTATGTAAATTAAGACAAAGCTTTGCAAGCAAAATGGCGCTAAAAATGTATACCAAACGCACTATGTCGCATATGATTGGCTAATTGCATACATAAAGGGAACTTTTGCACAAAGATAAACTAAATTTGACATTAGAAGTAACACCTGTATAACTTTCTATAAAAAGCACTTGTCATTTTGGAATTTTGCATGGATCGAATACAATTGCATAATATAATGCGTTTTATGCAATGTATATGCCCCTTTTTGAGGTATTTAGGATTTATGAAAATTAATGAATTGATGTTGTAACATATCTATAGGGGTAAAGATTTAGAAAATGCCAAAAAGTCTATTTTTCAAAATATATCTAAGTCCTCTTTTTGCAGTTAACTGTTCATATATTAACCGCCTGTGACATGCCAGTCATTTTTAATGAAATTTAGAAGACAAAATTAGTCTGAACCTAAAATTCTAAAACATTTCGCCATTGTCTCATTTTGGATTAACGTTTAAAACGCGTTTAAAATAAATCATAATTCAGACGAAAATTTGTGAAAAATAATAAAAGTGTTTCAGATAGCAACACTGAAATTAAGCATATAATTAACATTTATGTCGTTTTTTAGAACTCCAACAACCTCCTTCTTCAGATGCGTTGACTGCTGTGATCGTGTTAGCTGTGCTGTTTGGAATCGGATTTTTGATAATGGTGGCATTATGGAGTTTGAAGTATTACAGAGGGTGAGTTTTGAACAAGAATGTTTCCAATATATTCTGAATCACAATCACTATAACTAAAGCTTCGCTATTTCTCTTGGAAGTATAAACATGCGATTTGTCGTGCCTATTGATTATGGAGAAGATGTGGATCCTTTGGGCTAATCATAGTTTTGCCCATTAAGAATGTCTTAAGCGTGTTTCAATGGGCTTTTTTCAGCCAGTTGGAGAAAACACTATATTCCGTCATATTCTGGTGACTTCTAAAAATTCTGTTTGGGGAAATTCTAAACTAATACCGCTGTTAATAAAAACAGATTAATTTAGTGGTTCCTACATGACTTCACAACTATCCATATGAAATTAGACAAAAACCTGACATGGGCGGGGTAATTTGGGGGTGAGCAAAACTTTAGTTTCTGCAATTTGGATAATTTAGGTTTAAATCAACTGGAATATTATGGTAATATTCACGTTGTGAGTATATGAACTCCAGACATGGGCATTAAACTCCATAATATGGCCATAAATGCTTTCAGAGATATTTGGAAAACTTCCTGTATGGACAGAAGCGTCGAGAGCCAGGGTTGGGCCCAGGAGTTTCCATACCAAGGGGGAAATGCCATCTAGGGCCCTCCATGGGTCCCTAAAAATCCCTGCACACGTGTTTTGCGCATGTACAGGAAAATTACAATTTCTAAAGTGACTGAACATCCTACATAATCTGCATTATTTATGGGCTTGGAGCACGATGGCGACTGGGACTGGGACTGAGCTTTCTGTTATTTGACTCTGCTCTGGGCCCCCGAAATCCCAGGCCCAAAGTCAACAAGAATTGTTGATAACTTGTCAATAAAATCGTAAATCTGTCGCTATCTTTCTGATTTGCAGTCGAGCATCCCATACAGTAGATGAAGGGGTTACCATTAGAGATCGGACCCCGGATGAAGTTTGTCGACCAATCCGGCAAAGTTCAGTGGACGTTGACGGTTACATCATACCTCTGAATCAGGAAAACCGGGATTCCGATTACCTGGAAGTGATGGGCCCAACTGATTTTTCCAATAACGCGAGGAGCCGGACCCTGTCTTGCGGACCTCTCTACGAAAATCTGGAAAACATGCGAAAAACCCGAGTGTCAACAAACCACCATTGAACGACAACTGTTCCTAACTTTCCGAAATTGCTGGCTAGGAAAATTTTAATAAACAGCAGAATCGATAAAGAACATAGCGAAGCCCGCTTAATCGGTCCTGTGCAAATTCATTCAAATTTTGAATTTCAAAACACATGTACGTTTTGTAGTCCTATCTTTAAATACATACTTAAGTTTCATAAAATACAAATTGTTTCAAGTTTATTCCGATTCCGCGGCCCTGGTGACGCTTGGACCTTTTTACACAACTACCCGCTATACAGTATGTAAAATTTATATTCACCCCACCACCTTGTTCATGCTATGGATGCTTATAACATGTTTCATAATCAAATGAAAATGCATATGCAACTACTGCAGTCCAAAGGTCACACAAATATTTGACAAATTGACCAGTTTTGTTTTGCA
>JAUJYV010003239.1:0-10444 GCA_033995625.1 Ophyiulus pilosus | reverse complement strand
TGATGTCAAATAACATGACATGTACAAGGTTCATAATAATTTCCAACAATTCTTCGATATTTTGGAGGGTATTTAGGTCTTTTTTGAATATTTAGGTCTTTTTTAGGACCTTTTAGGATTATTTTTTTTTAGGACTTTTTTAGGACTTTTAGGTCTTGTTTGCCACCTTGTACGAAGTACAGAGTTGTTTATAGAAGTGCAGTAGAACCCAAATTATTTGTGCGTCCGTATTATTCGGGACGTGTGAATTACGTAAGACACGAGCAATACTTTAAAAAAAACTGTAAAGGCTCATTTCAAAAAAGTTCTGCTGTACAATAGTTCAAAATTTGCATTTGCACTGTAAAGTGCTTCTTTTCGATATAGTTCCTGCTGACAACACAGGTGTTGCTTTGAGAACTGCACTACCGCAAGAAACCGAAGAAACTGTAGTTCATAGCTGCAATTTTATGGCTGCTCTTTGTAAGGAATATTTTCCGTCAGTGTCGACTCGCCCCGCCACCAAGCGGACCGTGGCCATCTCATTTCTCTTCGCTCCTTCCAATTTTTCGTTCACATTTCAAGTTTGCAAAAAAAAATAATAATAATAATAAAACAGTCTAACAATGGTTCTATTTTTACTGTATAAAATCACAGGTTTTTAATTTTTTTTTCACCTTTTCGCTGCGCAAATTCAAGTTTTGCACACCACCTATAAAGTACTTTTTTTTTGTATTTTCAAAGGAGTCTGCGTGTGGACCTTGATGCCCGAACTGCTGCTGCCGTTTCTAATAAAAACACCAACTTATTTATACTTATACATCCAGCGGTGGAAACTTTGCCGGTGTGACGGGAGGCGTCTCGGTCGCAATTTGTCCAGTGAGACGCCACCCAGCCTGTCAATCCGGAGGTAAAAAAGCGACGGTACCTTCAATATATATATACATTATATTTTTTTTTTTACATTTCTACAAAACCCATGTAATAAACTCGGTCTTCCTCTTGTGCCGGCAACAGCAGCAGCAGCAGACGTTAAACACACGCACACCACGGGACGCGCATCGCTGTCCCACTGAACGGGTCACGGAACCGCTGCTGAAAACAAACCCGGGCTTGTTCAAGTTATTATATCCAAAGTCTTTTTCTTAATCGTTTTTTAACATTTCCTAAAAACGTTTCTTGTTGTTGTTTAGGTTGAGCAATGAAGTCGATCTTCGCACTGTGGCGCAGGGATGGTGACTGGAAATGGGAGAGCAGTGTTCGGATCGACTATCTATTTGTAGGCGAGTTCGAATCGATCGTAATCCTACAGTCAGCACAAATATGCCGCACTGTAGAGGGGGTAAAATACCCATTGTACACAAAAGTTACGTCGCACTTGGGATGTACTTCGGATCAGGTACACCGTGGAGTTTGCACGCCGCTCCTTCCATAGATCTTGTCGCCAGCTACACTTAGCTCGCGGTTTTTTGTTGTTGTCGCATAGATGGCATGATTGGCACGGGAATGAGAACAGCGACTGGTCAAGTCAAGAGCGGTACGCTGGAGGATGGTAAAGGCTCGTGGCAACAGCGTAGTTTAAAAGGACGTTTTACGTTAATATTCGGCATCATTCACAAAGATAACTGAAGGTTTGCATCAAGTTCTTTGCTACCATTCTTAAAATGTTACAGGGAGAGCTCAAATTGTTTGATGTAACAATAAGAAAACCAGACAAGATGAATATGGCTTAGCTAATGTAAATGTTCATTTAAGATTATTTGACAACCCCGGAATTTCAAGAATTTTAAGGCTCATCACTTACATTTTCAATCACCCCCTCGTAAAGTTTCAAATCACCCATTCTCAATCTCGCCTAAATTAATAAACCCGGTCACTTTCCTTGAAACGCCACCATCCCCACGATCAGCGACCGAGACTGACCAAAACTGTCGGCTCAAGCCCTACCCTTGTACCATGTGCGACGGGAGGGAGTCTTCCACCGGCATACGTGCACGAACAAGCCAACGAGCTACGAGGCTCGTTGCTGGACATCCGGCGCCATTTGGGGCCGCCTTCCAGACGACCTCTGGCGACTTCCTCCCCCAGAGAAAACCGGGGAAAAGAGAAAGGGCCGCGGAACTTTACAACATTAGATTAAGTGCTTCTGCGACACTGGTTCAATCCTCGTCGGACAGCGGCTCATACTGCGACGACATGAGTGGTGCTGGCTCTCCCCTGGATGCAGACACTGGCGAGTTGCTCCGACTGGAGCCAGACAGCGACTGCGGCTGGGGCTGGCTGGAGGACGGAGCATTGGCGATGGTGGAGGGCGAGGCAGGCCCGCCAGCCAGGGAGCGCACAGAGAGCGCTGAGAATGGGTAGGTGTAGGTGGTGCTCACGCCACCCATGCTGCTCACCATGTTCGTGTTGGGGAAGGTGGCGGGTGTGCTCACCGTGCTGGAGATGCTGGAGTTGGGGTAAGACGAGCTGGCGCCGCCGCCTCCGTGCGACGAGCTTACTGACTGGCCGGCGTCTGCGCCGTTGGAGGAGGAGGCGTACGGTTCGTCACCGCGCTCTGAGGTCGATACGCCCTCCTGGGGCGGCGGTGAGATGGGTTCCAACTTCGAGGAGGTGGCACTGTCGATTGCCGCTGACTCGTCAATCACCATCTCGCCCGACTGGGGGCTATCAACCATGTGCGACATTTCGGCTGCGCCACTCTTGTCATCTTTCCCAGAGCTCACCTCGTCGTCCCAGGGAGTCTTGCCGCTGCCACGGATTCCTCTTCCGCCCGAGCTCTGTGCTTCAGCTACACTGTTGCAGCCTTCCTTCCTCGTAGACTGGGGGTAGTCGGGCGACGACGACGACGTTTGGATGCCACTGGCTGAAACACCAAAGGACGAGGCAGAGGAGGACGAGGAAAGGCCTTCTGTGACACGGTTGTTACCGCCGTTTTCCACCTGGTCGCTCGAGCTACTTAACTGTTGGTTGCCGCGGGCGGCGCCCTCTGAGCTCTCTGGCATCAGCTGCTGAGATCTTTCAGTGGAGCTTTCAGGCGCCGCGTGGCCTTCCCCACCCAGTCGTAGCCGCTTCCTCTTCGCCTCTTCGGCGTCGTGTGCTGCATCCGAGCTGCTGGGTGAGATGGAGCGGCTTCGACAGGCTGTTGATGGGCCAGAACGACGCTCCGAGCTACCAGATGCCTCCATGACCTCGAAAGTACGCTTGAAGGGATGACGTGGCACCCCCTCACCCAGCCGGGACGAGGAGGATGCGGCGCCTCCCACAGGCTCCAATGGGTGCAGCATGGCGTTCGGGTGGGAATGGTAGATGGCGCCTGGAACGTACTGCGAAGCTGGGCCCGGGAATGGTACGGCCGACAGGGGGTCTGAGGGATCTGCGTTCCTGTTGTACTTGGTGGTCGGCTGTCCAGTGCCGAAAGCGGACCTCTCATCGCTGGCACCCCCACGCTGTGGAGAGCCGGCGGGTTGTGAAGGCGTGCCCTCGGTGCCACTGGGCACATGCTCCTGCCCTTCTTCAGAGCTCTTTCGCATCTCCTCCACAATCTTGTGCTTCACGTAGTTCTCGAAGGGCGACAGGCCGATAGGCTGTGAGCGCTGCATGCCCGCTTGCATTGCAGGGGCATCGGAGCTGTCGGGTGGCTGGTGCATGCGGCGGGCGGTGAGCAAGCTGGTTATATTGGGGCTTGTGAGCCACGGCGACTGCTGCGTGGTACTCGACGGCTCGCCCAAGTTGCTGTCTGGTGCCAGGCTGGACGGCGGCGAGATGGGTTCCACCTGGTAACTGGGTGATCCCCGCCGTTCGGATGGCAGCGGCAAATGGCCACTGCCGGGGGCCTTCAGAGCGTCGGATGGTCGCGGCGACGCTGATTGGGCGATGCGAATGATCTGGCGCTCGTCGGGGGCCAAATGGCCCTGCTGTGAACTTCTGTGCGGCAATGGCGAAATAGAGCCAGGGATGCGGGAGCGTGCTGCACCTAGGGGAGGGCTACGGCGCTGTTGCTGTTGTTGTTGTTGTTGCTGCTCCTTCTGCATTTCCTTGTCCTGCTGTAGTGCACGTCGGAGCTTCCAGCTGTACGTGTGCTGCGCTGCACTGTCTTCATCTGGCGACTTGCCTCTCTGAGGTGGATGCATTGACACCCCTATCGGGGAGGGAAGGCGACCGTCCATGTGCTCCGGAGGGCCGCCGTGGGGTGAATAGAGTCTAGTGCTTTGGCTGGCTCCCCCGCCCTCCCCCATCCGTCCGCTGCTTCCTCTGCCATACTGCATTGCTGTCAGATGCGGATCAACGTTAATCCCCTGGTAGTCCTCAGTGATTATGGCGTCGATGTGCTCTTTCAATGTGAACTTTTGGTTCAGCTGCTGCGAGGAAGACTGAGATGGGCCGCCAGCAGGATTTCCTCCACTTCCTAGGGATGGCTGGGGGGTTCTACCACGGCTCTTAGGACGGTCCGAGTAGCCAGCAGCAGGTGCGCTAGCACCACTGGGCGGTCCATCGTCGATGGTGACGATGATGTCTTCTTTCATGGACTTGCTCCCTCTGGGTACAGCCATCTTGTAAGGCGACATCTGCTCTTCCGAGCCCATAGCTTCCGGGCTTTGCTGCCTGTACGACGACTTGTCGGTCGTTTGAGAGCGCCTTGGGGGCGATGTAGTGTCCTTGTCAATGTGGTGGGAGATTATAGCTTCAATTAGGTTGGCCGCTGTCAACGGCGTTTGTGCCTTCTCCCCGCCTGGTGGCATTTCCTTGGGCTCGTCCTTCTCTAGTGAGTCAAAGAGCAGCTTGGAAGGATCCCTGCCCATCTGCCGAAATGTAGTGGCGCCACGTGCCGCATATGCAGAGTACGCCTCGAGAGAGGAGGCACGGCGGCTATTGTGGAGATCCTGGGGCAGCGGCGGTGGCGACCGTCTCTGGTCGTGATAGCCTCCATTGTTTCCATTGCCACCATTGCCGCCTCCTCCTCGCGGAAACATGGGGTTGTGGTGCGGAGCAGCATCTCCTATATTGTCGGCATCCGGTCCTCCCTCCCTAGGGGAAGGCTGGCCCCCAGCCATCTTATAGCGCATCATCCTCTCTGCCTCCATGCGGGCATAGTCAGGCCTGACGAACTGTTGCTGCTGCTGCTGTTCTTGCTCGTACATGGCACGCATTTTTCTCTCCCTGGCGTCCTCCATCATTTGATTATCAGCACTGCCCCTACCTCCTCCCATGTCATACTTGTGCCGGTCCTGGGGTGAAGCCATGGCCATAGCACTGGGTCGCCCAGAATCCATGTGATGTGGGTCAGGGAAATTACCGGACTTGTGCATCTGTTGCTGTTGCGCATGCTCTGCCATCTTGTCATCCCTCGATCCCATGGGCATGTTAGGCTGCTGCTGGCCGCGCTGGTCGTGCGAGATCATCGCCATGTGGTGCGACGTGGAATGATGTTTGGACAGATCCTTGCCGGTGACTAGGGGCATGCTTGGGGTCTGCGCATAGGCAACGTCTACTAGGGCGCTGAAGGCGTCGTGACCGTGGGTGTGAACATGTCTGGGAGAAGGCGCGCCACTTTTCGACGACGAGGAAGAGATAGCACCGCCGTATGCAGTCTCCATTTCAGAGCGGGGCGACGACGGCTTTGGCGACTGGATGACGCCGGCCATCTTCCCCTTGGACACCATGCCAGATGAAGCCGAAGAGGCCGTCCTGATGACGCCACGAGACTGGTTAGGTGGAGGTGTCGAGTGGGGAGGAATACCCGAGGGACTGCTCCTGGGTCCTCGAGACCAGGGCGGGGGAGGCGCTTGTCCGCTGCTGCCGCATCCAGGCGACGAGTTGCTAGCACGCTGCAACGCCGGATCAAGAATGTCAATGGGCGACGAAGGGTGTCTCACCAGGCGCGAGTCGGGATGAATGTAAGCGCCCGGTGGTAGGCCAGACTGCGACGGGTAAGGGTACATGGGGTGTAATCGGTGGTCCATCACCACAGCCTGTGGGCTGGAGTCACGTGCCCTGGGCGAGAGTCGCGAGTCCTTATCGCCCGAGCTCCTCCTCACCTGCATCTGTTGTGAGAGATAATAGTCCGTCATAATGGTCTGCCGCGAGCTGATCTGCGACTCGGTGGCGAAGGGCGGCCTCGAGTATGGAAAGTTTGCATAGGGGTAACCGGCTTGCGGCGGCGGCGACGACAAGCGTCGATAGTACTGGTCTACAGGGCCACCGGCGGCCCCTCGTTCATACATCATTGGTCGAGGCGGCATGCCCCCTTCGGACAGCATTATCATGGCCCTGGGACCGGGTTCACATGGCGGACCGACAGGCGAGGGTCCACCACCAGGGGGCATCTGTTGGGGAGGAGGACCCTCGGTGCAGCGTTTCTGCGGCCCAGAAGATTCGTGCAGCACGGGGGTGCCCAGCGTGATGGATCCACCCTCCTTAGCATGATGTGGCGGCGTAAGTTGTCGCAAGAAGTCGTAACGAGTGTTGGTGTGCGAAAGAGGCATCACGCCATGTTGTGTGGCCATGCCGGGCTGGTTGACAGGTGTGCCATGGGTGATGGAGCCGGAGAGGCCAGAAGGCACCATGCCCATGTGTGATGATGGGGGCTTGTCCTGCTTGGGGGAAAGCTTTGGCGACAGGGACGGATGATGGTGCTGCTTGCCAACATTAACCAGTGGTGGAGGTTGGCCGCCCCCGCCCTTCATCCCGCTTCCCATTTTGCACATAGACGACGACGACGAGGACGGTGGCGACCTGCCTTGTGACATGTAGTGGAGGTGCGGTGGAGAGGAAGGTCTCTGTCCAGGGGGCAAGTGCACGTGTGGAGGTGGTACGTGAGGCGGCGGAACGCGTTCCGGGACGAAGGCAGAGGGCGACTTGGTGCGTGGCTCTGGCTGCCGCATAACATAGTATGTGTCGCCGCGGTGGGGTTCCGGCAAGTGGGCCGCAGAGGCCTCGCCGTGACGGCTATACTGGTTGGAGTGGGCGGGCGGCGGTGCACCCAGGGTTCGCTCACCAGCATGATGGTGGCTGTGGTGCGGAAGGTGGCGCATTGTGGCATCAGGCGCCGGCTTCTGTGGTGACGTTCTGAAAGTGGATCCAGCTGTCTTGCCATAGTCGTGGCCACTGGGACTTGTGCTGGGACGTTCTCGCTTCATGGACAGATCCTCGGCCTTGTACTGTTCAGCACTGTTGTCGGGAATGTAGAGATTGACGGTGGGTAAAGCGTTGGGTGCTGGCTGGCCGGGATAGCAGCCCTGCGGAAGGCGAGGTGGGGTTGGAGCGCCGCCTAGGTGCTGCTGTTGGTGTTGATGTTGTTGCTGTTGCTGTTGGTGTTGGTGATGTTGTTGTTGTTGTTGTTGTTGCTGCTGGTGCTGATGTGGGAGATGATGGTGAAAATTCGAAGTGTACATCAGCGCTGGTTGTACCTGCTGATGTTGTTGCTGTTGTTGTTGAGACGTTGCCATGTGGACGCTGGAACCATGGGATGTCGGAACTTGAGACGTAGAGGAAATGTATTGCTGCAATGGTTGCGCTTCGGCTTGCGTTGGCGCTTGCTGCTGCTCCCTGGGGCGGCTAACTTTCATGGCAGTGGGTTTGGCCGAGCGTCTCAGGATGTCTTGAATATTGGGAATGGTTGTTGAGTGCACGCCACTACTGCGTCCAGGAGCACCATTCGGGAAGGACGTGTCGATAGCCTGGTCAATCAAATCACGCACCGTCTTGGTAATGATGTGCTCACCAGGTTCCAATTCCGAACGCTCCGGCGGCTTGTGGCCGCCGTGCTGCTGCTGCTCCCGAGGTCCAAACAGATGAGTAGTGCTCCCTCTGGCGGCAGGGTCGGAGCGGGTCAAGTTTCCCTGAGCCACCAGTACCTTGACCCGGGACTCGTCAAGCAAAGTTGACGTCATCACTTGGTTGTTGGAGTTGAAGCGGCTGGCTGGGTCAGGATGCCTAGGCTTGTCCATTTTGGCCAAAGAGGAGTTGGCTACTGCTATTTCGCCATCAGGCTGACTTGCGCCCTCATCGGCACTCACAGTGGCGCTGCTGTCGTAGTCAGTGTTACTCTTCAGGCTGGCTCGAGAAGTGCTCAGATCCTTGTTATGCTGGAGGAGAACCCGGTCGTCGGCGAAGGCGTTTCTCAAATCCCCTTCCTCAAGCTTGTCTTTGTCGATTGATGATCGATCCTTGAAGGTTTTGTCGGATCCACCACTAAGAACTATCAAAGGAAAAAAACAAATAAGTGACGAGCTTTTTTTTTTTGACTGGTCAAACTTTTAGATAAAAGGAAACTTTTTTTTTTATCATACTTTTTTATTTGTAGCTGTAAGAGGAAAGAAAACAATGAAGCTCATCTTACCTTCTTCCAAATTTTTATTTGCTGGGCTAGGAGCACTGGCAGTATCGCTCGAGTCCCGATCCGGACCGTTAAACTCCTCGCAACTGGACGTAGTTTCCCCACTCTCTTCCTCGTCCGTCACGGTCGGCGGTGTTTTGCCGTCTTTGTTGTGTTTGCTGGAACCGCCCTTTGACTGCAAATCAAATACCAATCCAAGTTGAAATTAGCAAGTCGATAGATTCTTAATGTCTGCATCCCAAACAATTTCTCCAAGTTAATTTTTCAGAAAATGCAGGATTTTATATGAATCCTGAAGGTCAAAATGCCAAAGGTGAACTTTTCAAGACAGTTAAAGAACAATACAATTAACTTGGTGCAACATGTAAAGCAAATGTGTCAAATTAACTAATTTCTGTGAGCCTCAATCGACTTTCTCGCGTAACTTTTCAATATGCACGAAACAATGTTTTCAAGGAGCTCTCACCTTTTTCCTCTCCTGCAACAAGATGTCAAGCCCGAGCTTTCTCCGATAATTGAAGTAAAAGTTTTTGCACTGGGTCTCAGTCTTGGTGGCGACGGCGCTGGCAATCTTGGTCCAGTTAGTGCCGTGCTCTTGAAGCGCCCTCTTCGCCCTCTCCATCTCCTCCTCGACCCAACGCGACGACTCTGGTCCAGCAGTGTCGTCGTCGTCGCCGTCGTTAGACCACGCGGAACCGCCGAACGCTGCGTCGGAAGAAGGTCGGAAATCGCTGTCTGGAGTGGGAGTGAGCAGTGGCTCACCACCAGCGACCTTAGACCCCTGCAGAAGTCTAGTGATGCGGCCATAGCAGGCGGAACAGCACTTGGATACTTCAGATGTGATTTCTTCATTAAAAATATCAAAAAAAATTTTTTTTTATTAATCTTACGAGCACGAAACAAAATTATTACAAAACCCAAAATATCCCAAATCCAAAACAATGGTTTGGTTAAAAAAAAACTTACGTAGTTCTTTGAAAATGGTCTCCTTTATTTCCGGCGAAAACTGTGGCCATTTTCCGGCAAGAGGCCTGAGACGCTTGAGCTTCCGTTTCGAACCCCGACAAGAGAGGACCGGGCAGCTACGAGACCAAGAAGGTGCGGAAAAAAAAATCCATCATTAAACACTTTTCAAGGACCTCTTACAAAAATTCGCAAATCAAGAGTTAGAGAGGACTCGGGGAGGAAACTTAGGATCATCCGTTCACAACTTCGGCTTTGATGCACTTGCAAAGTTAATTATCAGCTGGTAGGACGCATTCCATTTTCTCTTACCCAAATACGTTTACCAAATCCTTTTGAAGGTAGTGATTACGTTTCTCGGCATCTAGTTGTGGGTGCCTTAAGCCCCACTGATTCCCGCTAGAGCACGGCATTGTCGCAACGCAGAGAGTAAATTGACAGTGGACCGACTCCACCGTCTATAACTGATACCCGGACAATGGTAGAGGCTTCCCATGCTCAATCGGCCATTATCCCATCCTTCGTGTTCTGGGAACAAACCTCTATTATAAAACTACGGACTCTGATCTGTTTACTAACAGAGATCGCAGCCTCCGATAAACTGCTTGTAACCCAGTTCGGCTCAAAGGTCTCGTCCGTGTGGCAGCAATACCCAAAAATGAGAGATGCGCAACAATGAAAAAGATAAGAAGTGACTTCACCTCAGTCGCAATACGCGATAAGGTCGTGTTTTTGGGGAGAAATGTATGCCACGTTTATTTGTAATTGTGCTAGCCGACTGGTGTGTCAAAGGCAGCCTTGGCAATCGCAAACAAAAGCCAATTTGCCAACAGCTGAGCTCGGCCGTTATCATGGCTTGCGATACTTTTGGGGTAACCGCAATGATAACAACAAACAACAGTGAAGAAAGGGGCATTAACCTCGATGCTACCAACACAGACTTGCAATGAACCTAACATTTCAGGAAATTTGTTATGATTTTGTACACTATTCAATTCAACTTAGTACAGTCAGCAAATAAATGACATATGGTAGCGGGGGGTCGTACCCAATTTCAGGAGAATGCTCCTACGTCAGTAGCAACTTGGACATCATTGTTAGATTGAATTTTTACCAAATCAGGAGAATCGCCAGGTAGGCTATTCCATCGTCTAATCGCATGCA
>JAUJYV010003238.1:0-10448 GCA_033995625.1 Ophyiulus pilosus | reverse complement strand
AAACAGCACACCTTTTGTTTAAGTGCATTTCTTTCTAGACAATGCAGCTTTTATAAAAACATTTTTTTACAACAACACGCCTATTACAAATACATTTTCCTCAAGATTCTTGCTGCCAAAAAAACAAAACATTTCTCGATACTCGCACTACCATTCCAAAAAAAACAATGTCGAGATACATTACACGAAGCTGGAACGATTACATATTCCATCCTCCCAATGGGCAATTTGACCATGACGAGATGACGAGTTAACGATTTGGCAGTTGAATATTTTTGCAGCTCAGCATTCGCTGAATAATTAACAGAAGGCTTCTCTATTAAAAGCCGGGCGTGGAGACAATTCCGCCATTGCGCTTCAGTTCCAAACTCTGTAATTAGAGCATGATCCCGCTCCTAACTGGTTTAATTGCAGAAGGGATTAAATCGCCGATGTCCAGCGCTCTTTATTCGCTCCAAATTTGTCGTTTCCAGAGGATTACTGCAGAACGGAGCCTCATTAAACTGCGCGTAATTAATGCGCTCCTATTCCAGAAGTGCGCCTCTGATGAGGGACATTTGACGCCGAGGACAACGACTCTGGTGCTGCCTTCACCATGGCAAAGATTTAATTCCTTGAAGCATTAAAACGGAAAAATCCTATTAATATTCAGATGAGTTGAAGGCCCTCGACGATTTTAGATGTTCCAGATAGGCCCGAGGCGCCATTCCAACGATCAACTGTGCAATTCATACCACAGAAGTGCCACCAACTCGTGAAAATGAATAACACGCAACAGAATTAGTAAAATGGCTAAAATAAAAGCAATTGCTCAGGGCCTAATGGCGGAGCAAAAGCTTCTTTGAGAGTTTACACTTGCTGAACTCTGCAAATGATATCATATAGCATCGGACCAATTTCTGAAACATGAGCACTGCCATCATTTCTATATTGCCAACTACGTCCTGTTAGCTCATCAAACATAATACTTGTTTAAATAAACAAGAACAATGTCAAAAGTCATTCATGAGAGTATATAGCAATTTACTTATTCAAATTGTAGGGTAATGCTCCGTTCAATGCCAAGGGCATCATTAGATACTCACTAGGTCTTTATGCAACGCAAGCCACACTAAATGATATTTTAGCTGGATCATTCCAATCGGTCTTGCACAACAAGTACAGAAACTTCTCCAGTTATTTTACAGAAGTACAGAATCGCCTTAACTTTTACACAGTACAGAAGCTTCTCCATTTTTTAAAAAATAAGCACAGAAACTTCTGTCAACAAATCTCTACCTTTTGTCAAGCAGTTTTACAAAATGCATCATAGATGGCGTTGGAAATTACCGGAAGTCTATGCACCATGCAACTATATATCTTCGTTAATCATACTTCACCGGTCATTGATAGAGTTTAGAGATGCCTCAACTGATGAAATCAGAAAATAGCTTTTTTTTGTCACTGTTTTGTGTTTTTACGCTGAACCTGATGAGATTTTCGGCTTGGGGTTTGGTATGTAAAGCCGTAGCCGATTTTCCACGCAAATGGTTGGACTTCAGTTATTACTGGGAAGAAAATAGACCGCCAGACTCGCACCATCGTTAAATTGGCCATCGCTTTTTGAACAAAGTCCTTAACTGGCAAGCAAGCAATCGCCTCATTTAAAAGCACTACTTTTCCACTGCATTCTCTATTCCCGGCGGATCCTGCATCCGAATGTTTACAGCCTCTGGCAGACGACAACAACTCCTCTGGCAAAAAAACAACCAAATAAAAGGCAGACAATAGATCCTGTCGCAGATAAATTCACAGACGGCGAAGGACATGTTTCCACTTTGTATCAGAGAAGGTTTTCTAAATGCTGGTCTTGCTCAAGATTCCACAATGCATGTAGACCAAATGGCGCACGCCATCATCCCAAGAGGCGCTGGCTGAAACTTAAGTAATACCAAGTCTCACATTGGCATGCCTTATACCAAATTGGTGGTAGAAATCAAAATTTCTACTTTTCCCAGACTTATCTTAGTAATCCTTGATTTTTTCAAACCCATCAGGGGAATGTGACTTCCCCATGTAACACTGCGATTGACATTTTGTTTGAATTGCATGTAATAAAATGTGGCCAAATTATATACAAAAGCCTATATTTATTAGCTCTTGTCTTCTGATGACTTGAATAAGTCTACATTTTGGGGTGATCCTTGAATAGTTGGTTGAAAGACCTAAATCTGCACTTCCTTCACCGGCAGATTCGAATCTTAAATACACTATGGTTCGATTTCCTCTCAGTTATGTCTTGGAATTTATCAATCACATGTCAAGCTAATCTGGGCTCAACGTCATGCTCAGCTCTCCTTCTATTCACCAATGTCCTCCTGTCCTTTTCAGAGAGGATTAAGAACCTGGAGAGCTATCTTCACTTATATTATTCAAGGAACTGGAAGTCGTTCCAGTGTACAGTCGATCCATAATTGATGGAGTTTTCCTTGGCAACCAAAAAAGAAATTAAATATAAAAAATGAGATTTTAGACGTATTCATAATGATAAAAGCACCAGCGACCGTTTTAAGGTCGCTGGTGCTTTTATCATCCGTTTTAAGGCGCTTTTATTAAGATGGTGAAACATATGGACGGGAAGACAGATGTAGTTGCCAGCAGTCACCAGAAATCTCAGAACAAAGATCTTGGAAGTTCTAGAAAATGAGAAGCTAGTTGAATGGTACACAAAGGATTCGAACCATCATGACTAACCCATGTCAACAAATATTAGCATACCATACAAGTGTTTAGTTATTGTGATTTGCTGTTACTTCCACTGTATTCCAGATAATTGAATCCTACCACAGATCAACGATTTTGGTGACCAAGCTTACTTAACATAGGAAAAGATAAAAAAATGACTTCCAGTTAAAATCTTATAAAGTAAGAAATTTGTAAGTATAACCATTTACAAATTCACATTTTAAAGTGAATATCTAATGTAATAGCCAATAAAGCATTGTGAAGCGTTAACCAACAAATCCCTGAATACAATTTGACATGTACAATTTAATAACATAACACAAATTTTCATTGTTTTAGCAACCCTTTCACCATTCGAATTAATTAGCAAATACGTTCACCAATGGGAACATTGCACAAAATGAGCTGAAATAAACCGCACATTTTCATTCCCCTTTCCAGGGATGCCTCGTAACAAAAAGGCAAATGCCAAGGATGATTCTGCAAAAGTCAAAATTCCATCAGTCGAAACGTTGCCTTAATGTGCCATTAGAACATTTCAATGCGCCCATTTTTATTTCATAATCCCCCGCATGTATGAAAATTGCTGTTTGTAGGAAACCATTACCCGGTTAATAACAGTAACCAACAAAGAAACGCAGCAGACTGGGAGTCTGCTAATTAAACTAGTTTTTTCTTGGTTTTTACTGCGGATTCCCAAGCATTCATCAAGTATAAGAGTATTTCAGGATGAGGGTGAACACGAGTTTGGGGGAGTTCAACCATTTGCATATTGACATTTATTAAAATGCACAGACAGGTTGACGTCACGCATGTGGGAAGAAGATGAATGCTAAGTGATTTTTTGCATTATGAGAGAAGGTCTCAAATGTGATATTCTTTCAGCGCATGTTGCTCTCGATAATGCCGAAATCAATAGAGAGAAGTTGATGTGCCATATCACATTTGTTATTTATTCCTTTTCAGGGAGACGGACCTCATGCAAGCCTATGATTGCGTATAAGGTCATTCCTATTCTAAAGATGTTTAAAATGATGGCACTGAAAGTAATATGGTTGCTAAAGTAGAAACCAACAGGTGGAGAACTGACCAGTACATTAATTTAAACACAAAACGAAGAGTTTGAATCAATTTCTCGCATGTACACGTATACTACCATTAGATGCATCAAATATAAATTATTCACAATATGCACAATAAATTGCTATACACGATATGATATATAGCTATCTCAACAATCTAGACAAATAATAAAATAATAAAATAATGGACATTTTATTAGACAAATGATTTGATCAAAAACTTGAGTTAATTAGCTTGTTGTTTCAAATCACAAATTAAGTGAAGCCCTAATAGTTGTACCGATTTGCAATATTGAGAAGACCTAAGTCATCGTTGATAAATTTGGATAGACGATTTACATACTCTTACAGTAACTACGCAAGTACAGTATATTATAGCATACGCCATGTGGATGATAATAAAACGATATCCAATTACAGCGATGGATTTTTTCAAAATGAAAGTCATCAAACAGCATCAATACCTTGTTATTTCCAATCCAATTATTTGATATAAATACGAATGTCAGCAGGAATGAGAAAATTAACAACATGGGGCATTGCATACGATATTCGAATAACATGCCAAAATTACGTACATCCATCTACCCAACAGGATATTTTCTATGAAAGTAGGTCTACAAATGGATGCATCACGGAATCAAACAAATTCGAATCTCCAAGACAACAGAAACCTCCCTGTAAATTAACTTTGGACATGAACGTAGTATTTTATAAAATCAGCACATGAATAAGAAATGACATACAAATTTGTTAAAACGATTTCTCTGCCAAAAAAAAAGTACCGTTCGATGAACTTAAATTGGTGTACTGAAAACTTGCATCGGTCTTTTCAACACAAAATCAATAAAAGGAAGTGGATGGTCTACGCCCTATTTGTTATTAATTTAAATGTTATTGGTTATTAATCAGTTTACCTCGTTATACTGGAATGACATGCCATGAAATAGTGCACGTTATATTTGTTTCTTATAGTTTATTTAAGGCTATTCATCTAAACAGATTCTACAAGGTAAAACAAAAGTGTGTATTCACAAAAATATCAGAAATTTAAATAAACAAATTCGTCTTGAAATTAGTGCGAGAAAATGGCTAGTGCAGCTGTCGCCACAAAACGATAAGGGTGTTTTTTATGATGATAATAATGTATAAATGGTTCCTCAATTCATTTCAACACGAATGCCTTAGTCAAAAACTGCATGGCATAACGGCAAATCCGTTTGAGACAAGTTTTAAATACGTAGTAATAAAACGTTTTAAATGGTTACACTTCAAATATATTATATAAAGAATTCTCTTCAAACATTCTATGCCAAAGCTTCGATAAAAATATAGAACTGAAAGCTTTTGCGCAAAGAAATCTAATGTAATATTTACACTGTAGTACACGAATCCAACATTGAAAGCCTAAACCTTTTATTTCCCCAAGAATACAAACTTTTCTTTGCCAAAAACTTTACAATTTCCACAAAAAAAAAAAAAAAAAAAAAAAAATTCATTTCCTTAGAAAAAAACCTTCTGTTTTCTTAGCAAACAAATCTTTATTTCCTTAAAAATTTCCTTTGAAAGAGCCTTCACTTCTTTAGAAAACTTACCGCACTTTCAATTTCCAATCAAATCAATCGTTTCATTGAAAAACAAAGCCAATTTCGACATTGGAAAATTCGGTATGAATAATAAATTGCAGTGCCTTCATGATAACGTGGATGTAGCAGCTGCTTATTAGGACACCATGAACAAGATCCAAACTTAAGCAGTCTAGGACGACATGTTTTCATATTTCCAGATCCAGAATTCCCTGCAGTATCATCGTGTGATATTCGAGCCCAATGGACAGCCTGAAAAGCTTAGATTACCCTCAACAAGCTTCTTCAATCTGCTAAGATGTTAGTCGAAAAAAATGCTAGGAGTTATGACACAAGAAATGCGTGTATAACAATTCATTTTCTTTCCGATGTGGGTTTCGCGTTACTTTTATTAAGAATCAATGTTATTCTGCGTCTTGCATACTCTTACGCGGCTGTAAAACTGCCTCTTCTAGGGCTTTAATTGCTTCCACTTTCATAAGTAATAATATTTCATCGTGGCGACTGAAACAGGAGGATTTAATTACAGCTCGAATACCATTGCAAATGCTAGGAAAAACATGTGCAACGTTAAGGAAGATGTCTCAAGCCTTGCTTCCTTATTTTCTTAAATGCTTTTGTACTGCTTTCAGACACGCTAAGAAGGGATAAAAAAAAAATACAACAACTCGGACCTTTTCTACAGTCGCGACGCATAGCCATTTATCTCGAACGCTTTCTTTTTTTCTTCTTTCCTTTAGGTTGTTCTGTCTAGCTTCCCGTGAAATGTCGAAAAAAGTGTTTCATAAAGGATGGCGTGATGTATTAGAATTGTTATTTTTCTCGCAGTTAGCTTGCTCGTGTGCACAATGAACGCCATTGCGATATGAAATTGGAGTGCAGTGAATCGACGTGACGTTTGTTTGATGATCCTTATTTCAGCATCAGGACACACTACCTCACAAGTTCCATTCCAGAAAACAGCAGTTTTCTGCATGCATCTCGATGTGTGCAGAAACAATTGCCCAACGATCGATGTAGCGTAATGATGCCTCCAGAGTGAAAACCTTTGCCTGATGCATTAAAATTTTACGTGCCCTCATGCACACGGTTACAAAAAAAACATGGAGGGATTTATCGTACATTCAGAGAGTAAAAAAGAGCCGAGGAAAACTTAACTAGACCCCTGGCAATGGAAGACCATGGTCACTCTTGATCGATATCTGTGGTCAGAAAACGTCGACCAGATCTTAATCGACATTTGGACAACAGGAAGATTGCGTTCTGGGAGTCGTACAATGGCTATCTTGCATTTCAAGTTTTTCACGCACAAATCTGAGAAAACCAAACCTTGTCTTCTTCTGGGTCTCCTGCTGTGGTTTGTCAGATGAAACGAAACGGATAAAATATGAAAAGTTTTTTATGAAAAGGATTTTACTTTAGAGTTGGTATCCTTCTACAGTAGAACCTTCAGAATATACAACTGTTCAAACAACTATATTTTACTGTTTATTTTCACAAAATAATAGTAATAATAAACAAAAGTAAACAAGAAAGTTCAATGTGCGAATACATAATTTGTAGACATTTCAACATTTTCAAAAATGACTGACAGAAACGCCAATTTCACCAAATTCCTGGTTAAAAACCATATCTGAAAATATTTCCGCAATCTTTCAAAATTTATGTCACAGGACCGTGACATCATCACGCCACATTTTAGCCATAACGTCTTATCAAAAGAAGGATTTAGCGCAGCATCATTCCAACTGGAAATTGAAGGTGCAGGTAGATACTGAAATTAATGAACCCTTCCAAAAACCTCATGTTTGGCAAGATTCAAAAAACTTACAATGGGGCCATAAATAATTTATCTCCGGAACGTTATCTTTACAACAAAAAAAAATGATAAATAAAACGAAACGCATGGCCTGGGTTGACATCGATGCATTATGAAACAGGTCCAGTGTCATGATTCCAACGAACCTTAGAAGCGTACACAATACAATCGCTAAAAACCATTTCGTGACCCCAGTAACGTGAACCTAGAAATAAATAGCGCCCTAAACTCTGCTTTCAAATATCCACATCCATCATTGCCTTGAAGACGCGCTGTTGATCGTTGAACCCCAAATAATGCAATTACAAATCGGCTGCGCAATGAGCTAAGTCATGAAAAACTCAAAATGGAAATTGTAAATTGAAAACTGCTGACTTTATACAAAAAAGATCAATGTAAAAGCTTTAGAGAGATGCCAAATTGTCTTAGAAACTAACGTTTGGCATTGTCTATTGTGAAACGGCGTTTTTCGCGTATCGTTAAAATCCACACAATTTCCAATACCGAGTTCAATACTCTGGTGCTCAATCCAAATCTTAGAACTAAATTTTTAAAACTTGATTATGCACAATTAAATTGGCTTAAGAGGGCTTCCTCGTGGGTCCATATTTGTGTGTTTTGACTTAAAACCACGTCTTTGCCCTCTCACGGCTGTGAGGGAGCTCCAAAAAACGTTTTGCTTATGAGCCATAGAATTATAGTTATGGCACTGCTAGTAATATAGACTAAGTCTTCCAATATCCTAATTTAATCAAACTAACATTTACTACGCTTATTATTCCTATCATTCTTATCTTTCATCAGAAGCGAGTAGTTCCAGATCATAAAGAATTTCAGAATGATATCCAACAAACGATGATCCGTGATGAGATTATTTAATACCCTTCCCATCACGGATAGAAAATTACTTTCTTAATTGATGTATGTAAAACATCCAGCCAAATTTGCAAATTTTTGCGTTTACATGTGATGTCTGGAGGAACGAAATACGAAGAGCATTGCATTCGAGGTTGGTTTTCACCGCATAGAAACGTTCGACTCCGACATCGATAACTGCTTGCCACAACAAAAATTAGGGATGATAGTTCGACATCCAAGTTAGTGTGACCTCCCTCTACATATTCCCCATTGGCAATTCTTGCCTAAAGTCGATAGTTTCCGTGTTACGAACGTCGGAACGCAGAAGAACCCCATCTGCAAGAGCGCTGCACGCGCTGGTTCGAATCGATGAACGCCCATTTCAGGACGTCCTCAAATTACAAATTAATTACCACACTTCCGCGTGGGGGCGTCGCAGCTGCCTGGTGACCTAACGTGACCTCTTGAGTCCCCGGCTGCTACTAGTCGGTGTTACGAAGATCATTGGGATCCCATTCCAACGAGCTGCCGAAGTGATTCAGCCGCTGTTAATCGCTTCCTAAAACTGCGGATGGGCGCCGAATGATTCTTCCATTACCGGCACTGGCAGGTCACTTGACGGCGCTCGTAAACGGCCGTAACGACGCCTGGGACTCGGAATGCCCTTAATGGGTACGTAAATCCGTCCGAGTATGGCGCCCCGGATTGGGGCGTTTTATTCGACCGCAAAGTGCCTGACCGAAATCGGTTGAATGGGCCTCTTCAAAAACGCACCCTTAATTAAAAGGCAGAATTAATAGAATGAGGGAAATTAACGATCGGATCAACCACCCTGGCAGTCAATTTGTAGAAGATAACTGGCGCTCCATTAGCGTTGCACCATTAATGACCGCGTGCGCACGTGTTGACGCAAATTAGGTAGAAACCAAAACACCGTGTTAGGAGAAACTTTGAAACATACTTGTGTTTTAACGAAAGAATGAAATTAGAAAACGTACATTTGGAACATTTACTTTCATTTAAAAACCATTCGACGTTTCGACCATTTACAACTAAACTAAAACCGACGTTCGTATACAAATCCAAATTCAGAGGACTTCTACACTATATCAATAACGAATTATGCAATACAAGGCATAAAGACTAAAATAACATACAGTCCAACATCATATACTATGTACAATATAGAATATCATAAAATTATAAAACACTGAGTAGAAAACAGCACTAAAATAACATGTATTCAGCTTTATGTTTTTGAATTGAATAAATGATTACCAAAATAAAGCCCTGAAAACTTTCATATGCGTTTGATTTGAGATTAAATTTCTAAGAAATAGCCCATGTTTGTTTTAAATTTTATGCATGTCCTATATCCTGAAGGCTGGTTAGTAAAATATGCAAATTGCTTGATTTTACTAATTGCTTAATTAATCTTATTCGAATTTGCGTATACGTCACCATACATAGGGAGGAGTGAACATCAAACATTTCACCCACATACATTAAAGGCGATATTCCATATCAATACAATAGAGAGTTTGAGCCAGCCAACGTTAACAAAACAATAACGATAACGAGCAACAGCGCTGGCGGCCCGGAATAACATTGGAATGTCATGCTTCGCATAGGGTAGTAATTGACATTCCGGGCCGACAGCGCTGTTTCTCGATATCGTTACCGTTATCGTTTCGTTAACGTTGGTTGGCTTAAACTCTCTAATAAATTAAGGTTGACACTATGGAGCCAACCTCTAACCTGGTTCAGTTCTTCAGAGATTGAACATGATAGCAGCAGCACGTGCAACACTTCAGACTATTCATCAGGTTTGATAACCGCTAATCACAAGAAAATCGTCAGATAATCTTTGCAATGTAGATAATCCGTGTTACGGCTATCTTATCACGATAAATCTCGGCGCATCCTGGCTAGGTTTTTTATTTGGTATTCGGGCTCAACTCGATTGCCAGCAATTCTTCAGCGATTTTGTGTCCATCTCCAGTTCTTGGACTTATCAGAAATGGCAGCTGTTCGAGTCTTTTTAGCAATAGCAGTGACATTGCTCACGACTTCCTCAACTTTTGCCAACATTTTCCACAAGCATCAAGGGAATGTGAAGGCCGATCCTGGAGAGCCCTTGTTCTTGACTCCATATATCGAATCTGGAGATCTGGCTACAGGAAAGAATTTGAGCAGAGTTGGTCCTTTGGAAGGAACCGACATTGTCAGCTATTCTGGTTTTTTGACAGTTGACCAGACGAACAATGCAAACATGTTCTTTTGGTACTTCGAAGCCTTGGTAAGTAAAATTGTAACTTGCGTCCTATCCATGGACAAACGTAAATTCTTATAAGTTATGGAAGAATCTCTCATAAATAG
>JAUJYV010003237.1:0-10448 GCA_033995625.1 Ophyiulus pilosus | reverse complement strand
AAGACAGTTTCTAAGAAAGCTAGGACAGTTGGTCACGAAACCAAGACAGTCCTTAATAAAGCTAGGACAGTTGGTCACGAAACGAAGACAGTCTCTAAAAAAGCTAGGACAGTTGGTCACGAAACGAAGACAGTCTCTAAGAAAGCTAGGACAGTTGGTCACGAAGCACGAAACCAGGACAGTCTCGGGACAGTACTTGCCTTGAGAATAAACTAATAGCCAGGACAGTACCTAACAAACCCAAGATAGTTGGCTACAAAATGCAGGACAGTCCCTGATATTTGGGGACAGTTGTACTTAGTTTCAAAGCCAGGACAGTCACTAGCAGAGACAGTCTCTGTCTAAGCTGGAGACAGTTGTTCGTCCCAAATGTCCCCCTACTTAGACTCTAGACTTGAGTATCGAAGCCAGGACAGTTAGAGACAAACGGACCGTTAATTCTCGCGCAATTGATAATAATAAAATTGAAGTTCTTAATCGCCCGTTAACTAATCGTGTTGTTCCAGACTCCAATTAGCCTACTTCTGTTCGAATGGCTTTCCCGCACTTGCGAATCTTTTCTACCGTTAGTTTTCGTGGTAAGTTAACGATCGAATTTTAACGGACCGTTATCTTAATCGCCCGTTAACTTTATACGTTTATTTCGCGCAACAGGCCTGCGATTTACTAACGGCTTTCGTCTTGTCGAGATGCGCCAACATATTCGCCAACGATTTGGTAAATATAATCTACCGTTATCTTAATATCCGAGCTTGTAAGTTGGCGTTAAACTAATCTACCGATAAATATGTTAGTTGGCGAAACAGGATAAAGAGATGAAGACGTATCACCCGGAAGCCGTTAAACTCTTAACGAAGGCCGCGGATCTTAATCGGCTGCAGTATTACGTGGCGGCATCGTGCGTTAAGTCCCTCGTTAACACGGAATTCCTCCGTTAACTCCCGAAGCGTCCGTTAACTTTTTTTAATCGTACTTTTAGCTATCTGTTCCATCCGTACGCGGCAGTGTCGTGCGCGGCAATGACGACGACGGTCTTCGTTAACTTAATCCTCGCTTTAACGGTGTTTTTTACCATGAAACGTACGTTAACTTTAATCTAACATTAAGAAATGTACAATTACCGACCTTTTAGTTAATTGAACTTAGTTTAACAGGCCGTTAAATTTAAAACGTGATACGCGGAGAATGGGGACTAACCTTAACGTATCGTTAACTAACGAACATTATTTCCATCTTAGGCAACGCTGTTTTAACGTGCGCTTTCGTCGCGTTAGCGTCTTATCAGCAGATTTATCCGGTGATGTTGTTACTGCCTTGCGCGTTGCACATCGCTCAGGTAACTTAACTCTTAACGGTCGATTATCTTAATCCGGTTGCGCGGATCGTAATTTGCGTATTTCCATTTGCAGAAAAGCCGGAGCAGTTGCAGAGGCATCTTAACGGTCGTTTTAAGCTTAACGGCGTTGTTCGGGCTGTTTGTGGCTTCGTTACTTTACCTCTCCTTTTACAAAATGGGAAACTGGGGATTCGTGCAACCCGTTTACGGATGCATGTGAGTAACGCCGCCACGCGGGAGAGAAACTCTCGAGAGCAGCTCTGAGAGTGGCGAGTGAAGATCCGAGAGCTGTGTCGTTAGCGGAAGCTCTCGGAGAGCAGCTCGCGAAATACGAACCGTTTTCGCTTTTTGAGAGCAGCTATCGAGAGCGCTATCGGCCGAAAGCAACTCTCAAATGGACAACTCGCGAGAGTTAATCTCGAGTGAAAACTCGCCTTAATATACTCTCCGCGATTGCCTCGAGTGGACCCCGCTTTGAGAGTGCTCGGGAGAGTGTGTTTGTCGAGGTGCCCGTCTTGTGCTCTCGGCTGTAAACAACTCTCAAATGGACCACTATCTGAGAGTAGCCACCGAGAGTAACTCGCGAGAGTTATCTCAGATGGACTCCCACTATGTTATTGCCTGAGTGGACACGGTTTTGAGAGTGTTCGGGAGAGCGTTTTTGTCGAGATGCTCGTCGCGCGCTCTCTGCCGAAATCAACTCTCACGTGGACCATTATCTGAGAGTAGCCATCGAGAGTAACTCGCGAGAGTTATCTCAAACGGAAACTCGACTTAATATGCTCTCCGCGATTGCCTCGAGTGGACACAATTTTGAGAGTGCTCGCGAGAGTATTTTTGTCGAGACGCTCGTCGCGTGCTCTCAACCGAAATCAACTCTCACATGGACAACTATCTGAGAGTAGCCACCGAGAGTTATCTCAGATGAACTCTCACTGTTTGATTGCCCGAGTTCTCGCGAGAGCATTTTTGAGAGTATTTTTGTCGAGATGCTCGGCGCGCGCTCTCAGCCGAAAACAACTCTCAAATGGACAACTATCTGAGAGTAGCCACCGAGAGTAACTCGCGAGAGTTATCTCAGATGGACTCTCACTATGCGATTGCCCGAGTGGACACGATCTTACGAGTGCTCTCGAGAGCATTTTTGTCGAGATGCTCGTTGCGCGCTCTTGACTGAAAACAGCTCTCAAATAGACAACTATCTGAGAGTGGCCATTGAGAGTAACTCGCGAGAATTATCTCAAACAGAAACTCGCCTTAATATGCTCTCCGCGATTGCCTCGAGTGGACAACGCTTTGAGAGTACTCTGGAGAGTATTTTTATCGAGGTGCTCGTCACTTGCTCTCGGCCGAAATCAACTCTCACATGGACCACTATCTGAGAGTAGCCACCGAGAGTAACTCGCGAGAATTATCTCAAACAGAAACTCGCCTTAATATGCTCTCCGCGATTGCCTCGAGTGGACAACGCTTTGAGAGTACTCTGGAGAGTATTTTTATCGAGGTGCTCGTCACTTGCTCTCGGCCGAAATCAACTCTCACATGGACCACTATCTGAGAGTAGCCACCGAGAGTAACTCGCGAGATTTATCTCAGATGGACTCTCAGTACGTGATTGCCCGAGCGCTCTCGAGAGCATTTCTGACGAGATGCTCGGCGCGCATTCTCGAGATTGCAACTGCCGAAACGGGCGACTCTCGGAGAGTAGCTGCGAAGGAAGCTCTAATTTGAAGTTGCTAATTCCCCCACAGATGGCGCGTGGACGACTTGACCCCGAACGTTGGCCTGTGCTGGTACTTCTTCACGGAGATGTTCGATCACTTCCGGCCCTTTTTCATCCGCATTTTCCAGATCAACTCCTTCGTGTACGTGGTGCCGCTCGTCATCCGCTTCCGGTGAGTAACTCCCCCCCGAAGGGCCGTTTCGAAGGAGGGCCCTGCGCCGCGACACGCTAACAGCGCCTTTTGGCCCTTTCCCAGGTCGGAGCAGCCGCTGGTGCTGTTCACGCTGAGCGGCCTGATGTGCATCTTCAAGTCGTATCCGAGCGTGGGCGACTTCGCCCTGTACACGTCTCTGCTTCCGCTCTGGTCGCACTTGTATCCGCGTGAGTCTCTCTTCCGTTAAGTCCCGTTTGCGCCGTCCGCCGTTAACTAACGTCCCCGTTGTTGTTTTAGTGATGAGGCAGACGTTCGTGATTGGCTGTTTCTTCTTGGCCTGCTCCGCGCTGGCGCCGCTTCTTTTTCAGCTGTGGATTTTCTACGGAAGCGCCAACGCCAACTTCTTCTTCGGCACGACGCTCGCTTTCAACGCCGCTCAGGTCATTCTTTTTAGCATTTTCGTAACATTTTCGGGAATTTCAGCATTTGAACTTAGATTTTCAACGCTATTTTGATGAATTTTAGCATCGGGACGCAACTTGCATTTTTATGAAATAACGAATCCTCGTTTTTTAGTCGTTTCAAAATTTTTAAAGTTTTTAAATTGGATTTTCGAGAGATTTTAATCCATAATTATGAAATTTTTTGTCAAAAATGAGCTATTTTTAGTCAATTTTTTTTAAAAAGTTTAAAATTCGTTATTTAATTATACAACTGTTATTTAATTATTCAATTATTATTTAATTGTTATCAAAAATGTCATTTTTTCAGAAAAAGGCTTCGATCAAAATATGCCTAATTATTCAGTATTTAAAATTATTTAAAATTCGTTACTTTTTCGAGTAATGTTTTTTAAGTTTTAATCAATTATTTCTTGAAATTTTTAGTAAATACTTCAAAGTTGGTTTTTCGAGAAATTTTAAATCCGTAATTATGAAAAATGTTATCGAAAATGAGCTATTTTTAATCAATTTTTCAAAAAAAGTTTAAAATTCGTTATTTAATTATACTAGTTTTTCACAAAATTAACTGAAATACAAAATTTTAAAAAACAAATGTTGGTTTTGCACAAATTTTAAATCCGTATTTGTCAAAATTGTAATCGAAAGTAATTTTTTCAGAAAAAGGATTCGATCAAAATACGCCTAATTATTCAGTATTTAAAATTATTTAAAATTCGTTACTTTTTCGAGTAATGTTTTTTAAGTTTTAATCAATTATTTCTTGAAATTTTTAGTAAATACTTCAAAGTTGGTTTTTCGAGAAATTTTAAATCCGTAATTATGAAAAATGTTATCGAAAATGAGCTATTTTTAGTCAATTTTTCAAAAAAAGTTTAAAATTCGTTATTTAATTATACTAGTTTTTTACAAAATTAACTGAAATACGTAATTTCAAAATACAGAAGTTGGTTCCGCACAAATTTTAAATCCGTATTTGTCAAAATTGTTATCGAAAATAAGCTATTTTTAGTCGATTTTTTAAAAAAATTTAAAAATACGAGTAAATTATTCGGTACTTATTTAAAATTTGTTATTTAAGTTTTTCGAAAAATTGCGCAAATACGATGTTTAAAAACAAAGCTTTTTTTTGTAAAAATAATTTGATTTTTCAGAAATTTTGAATCCAAAATTGTCGAAAATTTAAAATAATTATTCAAAATTTTATTATTTTTTCAAAAAATTACAGATAAAATTACTTAAAAAGTGACGATTTTTTAGTCAATTTTCTCAAAATTTGGTTAAAAAATGTGTATTTTTAAGAAAATCGTCGATGTTAACGGTAGATTAATATTTTTCAGATCTTCTTATTATCGGACATCTTATTCGCCTACGTGAAGCGCGAATATCACCTAAAGCACGGATTAACTTTAACGGTCGACGGCGAACCCGGAAAACTGGTGTTGAAATAAATGTACGATTAAGGTAACGAACGCTTTACTTTATTATTAAAAAGTTTACGATAAACGTTTTTTAAGGTTTAATCCACGTTAGCGAAAATACGAGTTTAAGAGTCCGTTAAAATTAACGGATGATTTATGAAAAAAAATCTTTTAAATTAGAAATCCATTAAAACAGGCGCGAGATTGTAGTTTTTAACGGTAGGTTTATTGATAATTACAAAAGTGTTTTTATCTAACGGTCCGTTAAGTGTACAGGAACACGCATCCGTCCGCTCCGCTAGTGAAGATCCAGGGTTGCGTGGGATGAAATTGACAGTCCATTACCCCGAAATCGTCCTTCTTAATGTGGCCGTGCAAAACTTTAACGGGCACTATTAACGGGTTTTGGAGCAAGTCGCTAAACGGGAAGATAAAATTAAACGACGGCGTTAACGGTCTGCATTTACGCTTTGACGGGCGCGTTGTCGTAACTGTAGATTTATTAAGGTTCGGCTGGAATAGTTACTAACTATCGGACATAACCGACCGTTAACTTAACGGATGGATAAAACTTACTTGAAAACCATTCCGTGGCAAATGATAACGGAGCAATCGTCCGACGCGGATGCGAATAACGGATATCTTCTGTGGAATGTGACTTGGCGCAACGCCTTCTTGTGATGCCTGCGAAAGATAACGGCTCGTTAACTACGTTTCGAAATGCTCGTTAACGTTTCCGAATAAAGGCTCGTTAGCGTTACCTTAACGTTTGATACGGCTTCGTAGAAAGATCCAAATCGAACCAACTGAGGCGGTTGTCGTAACTTCCGATTATTAAGTTATCACCTGTTAAAAGATAATCGACCGATAAGTTTAATGCGTCGTTAACGAGTTGCGACTACACTCGTTAAACGGGTTGATAATCGCACTCTCGTCATCGAGAGATTCGTTAACGGGTTTGCGTTATATTATAATTAAACGGAGTTTTAGATACTCTCGTTAGCTAACGTACCTCCGGGATGTATCGCTAAACTGGACACCCATTTGCAATTGGTCATTAACTTCTTGCTTAACTCTTGTTTCATGAGGTTGTAAATCCTCACGTAACGTTGCGTCTGCAAATAGATAACGGGGCGTTAAGTAGAGTTAACGCGTCGTTCGTAGGCGACTTAATCGATACTTACCGCAACGAAGAAATACGGACGCGTCGGGTGGAATAGAACGCACTGAACCAGGCCTTTGGATTTGTTAAACGGTTGCTGAAAATAAACATTTCGCTCGTTAACTTTATCGGTCGTTTGTCCGTTGAATTTCTTAAGACTCTCGACTTACCTGAGATCGCCTTTTGGATAACTGGTGGATGTTAACGGATGAATTTCCTCCGTTAGGCATAACGGACGCGAAGTAATCGCCTTTGCAATGCCAGGTCACTTGCTTAACGTCCTGTTAAAGGATAACGTCTCGTTAAAATTGAATCTTAATAATCGTTCGCGGGCATTAGGATGGAATCTTCGGAGCGGTTTATGGAGGTTATCGTTAGATTCTTGGGAATCTTTATAGAATCTTAGGCAGAAACCTCACGAGTCGTTAAAGAGGTTCTAGTTGGAATCTCGGGAATCTCAGAATCTGTTAAGGGGGCCGTAAATCCGCCGTTAAGGAGTTTTTGTTAGGATCTTAAAATCTTTACGGAGGTTCTCGTTGGAATGTTGGGAATCTCGGGAGAATCTTAGGAGCGTGTCGTTAGATCGAATCTTGCGAATCTTAGAAATGGTTTTAGTTAGAATCTTGAAATTGGTTAAGGGCGACATTAAAGAGTTTTTGTCAGGATCTTAAAATCTTTGTGGAGGTTCTCGTTAGAATGTTGGGAATCTCGGGAGAATCTTAGGCGCCGTCTCGTTAGATCGAATCTTGCGAATCTTAGGAATGGTCTTAGTTAGAATCTTGAACTTGGTTAAGGGCGCCGTTAAGGAATTTTCGTTAGCATCTTAAAATCTTTATGGAGATTCTCGTTAGAATCTTGGGAATCTTTATAGATTCTTAGGCAGAAACCTCACGAGTCGTTAAAGAGGTTCCAGTTGGAATCTCGGGAATCTCAGAATCTGTTAAGGGGGCCGTAAATCCGTCGTTGAGGAGTTTTTGTTAGGATCTTAAAATCTTTACGGAGGTTCTCGTTCGAATGTTGGGAGTCTCGGGAGAATCTTAGGCGCCGTCTCGTTAGATCGAATCTTAGGAATGGTTTTAGTTAGAATCTCGAAATTGGTTAAGGGGGTTCTAAAGGCGCCGTTAAGGAGTTTTTGTTATAGGATCTCGAGAATCTTACGAGTTGCTAAGGAGATTCTGGGAAGAATCTTCGCAATTTTAGAATCTTGGAAATCTCGAGCGTTTAAGATTCAGAGGTGAATCTCGGAGTGCTTCCCGTTAAAATGTTACACAGACCTTAGGGTGTTGCACCACCGTCCGATATCCCTTTAGCTTCTCCTCTTCGTTAGCCGCTCGCCATTCGACGCCGCTTCCTTTACTGGCTAAACGGAGGATTAAAACAATCTCTCGTTAATTCAGATTCTTAAAAATCATTCGACCTCTCGTTAAGACGGGGCAGCATTTTTAGTCTCCGATTAACGAGGGCCTCGAACGCTTTCCGCCCAAAGTCCCCGCATTTTGCGGTTGGATGGCCGCTAACACTCACTGGTGGCTTCCGCGTCTTCCGCGATCTCGCTGAATATGACATCCGTGTCCTCGACTATGTTCCGATCTCCGACGTTGGCGTTCAAGATTATCACGCTTTTGTTTCTGCGGACGGAGAATTAATTAGATTCCGAACGCTTCGTCGTAGCGACGCAAAACCGTGTTTCAAAAATGTACTCACACGGTGGCGGCGATCAAACAAACTTTAGCGTTCGGACACCAGGCGATGCTCGTCACGGGACCCTCCGTCGGAACCGTGCGCATGCAACGGCCCGTTTGAACCTCCCAAATCTTGATGCTGCAGTCGTCGCAACCTGAAACGGGAACGGGTTTCGTTAACCGCCACGCCCGATGTTTGGATCCGTCGCGTCCAACGTTTCGTTCCAACTTACCGGAGGCGATGAACTGTCCGAAAGGTTCCGTCGTGATGCACCTCACGATGCCCTTGTGCCCTTTGTACACCTGCGGGAACGAATACGAAAATGTTTAGGAACACGGCGTTTGGGAACCTCGTTAAGATACTCCGTTAAGATACTTACGACGGATAGCGTCGTCGGGAACGGCTGCAAATCTTTGGGTTTCGGTAACTTGGGAATGAGATCTTCCGGATCCACGTTCATCTGCGAAGTAGGAATTTTAACGAGCCGTTAACGGGTGTCGATCGAACGACCAGCGGGCGGTTAAAGTTAACGGCGGTTTACCCTCATTTTGCGTTGGCGGGGACACAAGTAAAGATCCAAACATCTTTCGAATCTTTCGCGGATGAAGTTTTCGTACGCCGGAATCTGACGTAACGACGAGAATTTCTGGGGCACGAAGTCCAACTTCCGATCTTCCGGCTCTTGGTTGTTCCAACGTTCCTCCTGCGGTTAACGAACGATAAGTTTACGCGGCGATTAACGACGCTCGGTTTCGACGCGACGTAAATTTACGGCGACTCGTATTTTTTAAACTGATAATTAATTTCACGTAGCGAAGCGACAAATGCGCGTGTGGCGTGCCGACCGCGCTTAACGCCCCGTTAAAACTAACTTACCTCGTCCTTGGTGAACAAATATTCCGGAGGAGGATTGTAAGACTCCTCGTGTCCCGGCAGCTTCATCTTCGGAGCCGGAATGTAGTGCTGCAAACGGCGGCTTAGTTTCGACTGAAATTAACGAAGGACGGTTAACGGAGCGGGAGTTAACGGCGCTAACGGAGGATGGCGCAATTGGCTAACCTGATCGTCCTGTTCCCACAGAAGGTAGAACTTGTTCTCTTCGTCGCTCGACGCCTTGGGTTTTTCGGGTTTCATCCAACCCATTTTCATGGAGTAAACCATTTTGCTAACCTGAGATTAAAACGCGTTAACGGTCAATTAATTAGATACGACGCCGCTGACCGTACTCTCCGACGGTAGCTCTCCGATTTCCGCGAGCTGCTCTCCGAGGTGACCTTTATCGGGGTCTTAAGTTTGAACGCACCTTTTTTTTCTCGATTAACGAGGGAATAAAGCTCCGTTTGTGCTCGGGTTGGTTGGTAACGGGATGAATCATGGTCTCGTGAGTGAAGAAGTCGATCCACGGCTGATACGGATCGTATTCCGCTTCCGGATATTTTCCCTTTTGCGCCCTTTGAATGGCGTCCACGTCTCTGTTGGACAAGATCACGTCTTGCCCCGTTAACGGGTCGTTAACCGTTCTCCTGCAAAACGAAGGGTTAGCCGCGGGTTTGGATCTCTCTTAACGCTCTTTTTTTAACGGCGCGTTAACTTACCAATAGTTTGGATCGTCCATTTTGCTGAGAAACTTCTCCAATTCGTCCGCTTTGGGAGGTTTGAGGATCTTGTCTCCGTCCCAGTCGTAGCCGAGGTGATCGTACTCTTCGTACCATTTTAACGGGATGTTTCCCACCGGATTTCTCAAATCCTGAAATTTAGATAACGGCGGATTAGTTTTCGCGTGACGCCACCCTTTCTCTCCATAAATTTCTACTTAGAATTTGTGAAATACGAGTACGTTAAATCGCTACTTTAAACTTCCGCACATTTCTTGAACTTGATCTTAAAAGTTCTGAGAATTTTTAGTTAACATGAAATCCACGCTCGGAAATTCTGCAAATTTAAATCTAGAATTGAATTTCTGCAAATAATTTTAAAATTTCTGCTAATTTTTATAAAACTTTAAAGCAGTGCTCCAAATTTCTGCAATTTTTGAAAATGATTGGAGTAAATTCGAATCTGTATTCGAAATTTTGCAGATTTTTGATATGTGTTAGATTTCTGCTAAAAATTTCTGTAAATGTGTGAAATACGCTAGATTTCTTCACAAAACATTTCTGCTAATTCTTTAAAAACGTTAAATCAGTGCTTGGAATTTCTGTAAATGCGTGAGAAGCGTTGAATATTCTCTTAAAATTTCTTATAATTTTTAAGAAACGTTAAATCGGTGCTCGAAATGTCTGCCGATTTGTCATTACGCTACTCGAAATGTTGCGAACTAGGTTAACGTAGACGGCAACGCCAGGCTCGTGAAATTCTCGGACCCAAACTCTTAAACTTGTGACAATTCTCGAATGATGTACAGTGGAACCTCGCATAACGAGCAATACAAATTTTTAAAAAATGCCTCGCTTAACGAGCGTTTGTTTGGCATAACGAGTGACGTGGATAGGGGAATCCCCGAATTGT
>JAUJYV010003236.1:0-10450 GCA_033995625.1 Ophyiulus pilosus | reverse complement strand
CCAACATATTAGTCTAGCCAAGGCCTAGAGTTGGGCCAACATACTGTATTCCATGTCTAACCAGGGCCCAAAGCATTGTCTAACCAGTGTCCAACATATTAGTCTAGCCAAGGCCTAGAGTTGGGCCAACATACTGTATTCCATGTCTAACCAGGGCCCAAAGCATTATGTTTAACCAGGGCCCAACATATTATGTCTAAACATGACTCATAGCATTATGTCTATCCAGGGCCCAACATATTAGTATGTCTAGCCAAGGCCTAGCGTTGGGTTAACATACTAACCATACTAACTCATGTCTAACCAGGGCCCAAAGCATTATGCTTAACCAGGGTCCGACATATTATATCTAGCCAAGGCCTATAGGCCTTGGCTAGATATAATATGTCGGCCCAACACTATAGTGTTGGGCCAACATACTGTATTCCATTCCTAGCGTTGGGACGACGTATTCCATGCCTAACTAGGGCCGAATATTGGGCCATCATAATCCATGACTTAAAAGGACCCAACCCTCGGATGACATATTCCATGCCTAACTAGGGCCCAATGTAGTGCCGACATAATCCATGACTAAGCAGGCCCCAACACGGGGTCAACGTATTCCATGCCTAACTCGTGCCCAGTGTTGGGCCAATATATTCCATGACGAACCAGGACCCTAACACACTTGGGTCAGAATATTAGTTATTAAACTTATTAAAGGGTTTAAGACCAGCTTACCACATATCCAACTTAACCTAGATGTGGCAAATTGAAATTTTTTTTAGGCCTCTTTCTTGTCGAGTCCCATCAACACTCGATATCGCAGCGACACTATCGTTTACATGCGCTCAAATTTCACTAATAAAAACAATGTGACCAGACAACAAAAAAAAACTAAAAACATTTGGGTTAATCCACAAAAATATTTGCCGACTCGAGGGTAATAAGAGTAGTTTGACACGAAAGAAAAATGGTAACTATTTATAGGATTGGCCTTCGGTGGTAGTGGTGGTGTTTTTTTGTTTTTTTTGTTAAGGGCCACACCCCTCGACTTATGGATATGGAAATTTCATAAGTAGAACTGGATTCATGTACGAAATACACGCTCTTCTACGTGGATGTGTGAAAAATATGTGGCCAATCAAAACCATATTTAAATATGTCAATTTCGGTGGAATTTGCAATTAAATTTGCATATTCAAAAACAAACCCTTTCAGGATGATGCAATTTTGAAACGATGTAAATTTTAGTACAAATTTAAATATTCAAAGGTCGTTAATAATTAATATTAATACATTTTTTTTTTATTATTTATTTCTAGATTTTAACCAATCTGCACAACAAATCTAGTCTTTTGTAAAGTCTCCTAACTGCAACTATTTATTTCATTGTCAAATTATCCCATATCAATTCCATCAAGATGGGGTTACATGGCTGTGGGAAATGTATCAAAATCACGATGTTTATAGCCAACATGCTCATTTTGGTAAGTCAATTTATTATTATTATTCATTTTTTTTATAAAGTTTATGCATTTTAGTAGTCTTTTGATATTGTTCTTCGTAGCCAGGGTGGAAAATTATTATATAAGGCCATATCTGATACTCGTGTATACACCTAGCGATTGATGTTTGGCTTATTTGGGTAGTTTTTTTAATAGCTTGTATACATAATATAAACAGGAAGGTTCAAAGGCAGGTTTGGGCGATTTTTAGAGGAACTTAGCTCCCTAGTTCAGTGTGCCGCGACAATTTTAGACATTGTTTAGTGTGAAAAAAGGTTGAAAGACACTGGGTGTAGAAGGTTAATTTTTGACCCTCCAAAAACTTTCAAAGAACTTATGGTGTGCCGTGACATTTATGGCCCCTTAGTTCAGTGTGCCTTGGCAATTTTAGACCTTGTTTAGTGTGTGAAAAAAGGTTGAAAGACACTGTTTAAAGAAGGTTAATTTTTGACCATCTAAAAACTTCCGAAGAACTTATGGTGTGCCGTGACATTTATAGCCCCCTAGTTCAGTGTGCCTTGGCAATTTTAGACCTTGTTTAGTGTGTGAAAAAAGTTTGAAAGACACTTTTTATAGAAGGTTAATTTTTGACCCTCTAAAAACTTCAAAAGCACTTATGGTGTGCCTTGACATTTGTAGCCCCTTGTTCATTGTGCCGTGACATTTATAGCCCCTAGTTCAGTGTGCCGTGACAATTTTAGACCTTAGTGTGTGAAAAAAGGTTGAAAAACACTGGGTGTAGAAGGTTACTTTTTGACCCTCTAAAAACTTCAAAAGCACTTATGGTGTGCCGTTACATTTGTATCCCATTCAGTGTGCCTTGGCATTTAAAGCCCCCTAGTTCAGTGTGCCGTGACAATTTTAGACCTTGTTTAGTTTATATGTGAAAAAAGGTTGAAAAACACTGGGTGTAAAAGGTAAATTTTTGACTCTCCAAAAACTTCCGAAGAACTTATGGTGTGCCGTGACATTTGTAGCCCCTTCTTCACTATGCCGTGATAGTTGTAGCCCCTAGTTTAGTGCCTCGACAACATTGTTTAGTGTGCCGTGAGCGGAAAACGGTGGAAAAACACTGATGTTGAAGGTACATTTTTGACAATTCAAAAAACTTCTGCGGCACACCTAGAGAGACCCTTCACAATCCAAGGCACACCTAAAGGCCCTTCAAATTACGGCACACCGATTTAAAAATCACTACAGTATAGAGTTTTAGGCTGGGTTTTTTTTCTACCCTGGCAGTTTATCACTAAAACCATGCAGGATTATTGTTTTGATGTACATACATTTATTAGAGCATTTATAATTTGATGCAATTTGATGTCTTACCTGTGAATTTCAGGCCGGTGGCATCGCAGTTCTAGCCGTGGGAATTTGGACGTGTGTGGACAAAGGCTATTTAGAAGAACTTCTCGGCAATGATTTGTACATGAGTTCGGCCTACATTTTAATCGCGATGGGATCCACTATTATCGTCATCTCGTTCATCGGATGCCTGGGGGCAATAAGAGAAATTAAATGTTTGTTATTGTCGGTCAGTAGCACAATTTATACATCGATTTTATAATCCTTTTTTAAATGAATAATTTAATATCAATAATGTCAGGCTTAAATTACATTATCAATAACGAATGGCACGATACTTTGCTTTGAGCGAAGAGTTAATGCGCATGCGCAACGAGCAGTCGGTATGCATGTGCGCATGCGCGAAGAATAAATCATTTGCGAGTAGTGGGTTAGTCATGCGCATACGCAAAAAGAGTAGTCAATGTACGTGTACGTGTGCGCATGCGCGAAGAGTACATCATGTGCATGTGCAAGGAGGAATTAACGCTCATGGGCAAAGTGTAGTCAAGTTCATGTGCGCATGCCCAAAGAGTACATCATGTGCACGTGCAAGGAGGAATTAACGCTCATGGGCAAAAAGTAGTCAAGTACATGTGCGCATGCCCAAAGAGTACATCATGTGCGTGTGCAAGGAGGAATTAACGCGCGTGGGCAAAGTGTAGTCAAGTTCATGTGCGCATGCCCAAAGAGTAGTCAAGTTCATGTGCGCATGCCCAAAGAGTACATCATGTGCATGTGCAAGGTGGAATTAACGCGCGTGTGCAAAGAGTAGTCAAGTTCATGTGCGCATGCCCAAAGAGTACATCATATGCATGTGTGAGGAGGAGTTAATGCGCATGTGCAAAAAGTAATTAATGTAGATGTGCGCATCGTGTATGTGCAAATAGTACTTAAACTTAAATGCGCATGCGCAAAGAGTAGAAAATGCTCGCCTCTACATTTGCATCAATTTATCCAACTCTGATATTTTAGCTAGGATGAAATCCATTTCGTGACTACAGCTAATATGTTACTTGTATTTTCTTTCATGGCTTAATGACTTTAATCAAACATATGCTACATTTTTTTTTATTTTTCAGTATTTCATAATACTTTTCCTCATATTTGTCATATTACTGATTGGAGGCATATTAGGATATGTTTTCAACAATAAGGTAGGTGTTAATTATATTGTAACAATATTTTAATTAAATTTAAAGAACAAATATTTATACTGTAAATATTTTGAATTCTTCATGAAATCTTTGAATATTTATTAATGTTCATGGTTTTTTTTCCATAACAGGTACAAGACAAAACAAACCATGCAATGCTGAGTTCCCTGATGGCAGATTACGACAAAAAAGAACATGCCCAAAAGAGTTGGGACACGTTGCAAGAACGGGTATACATAATAAACTTTTACATATAGTGTACATGACAATTACATGGGCATGTACATCAGCAATAATCGCCCTGGGCCCTTAGCTTACTTTCATTTGACTTATCTATGTGCGAGGGCGGTCAAAAAGTCTTGCATATTCGTTTATTATTCGAAAACCAGATGTCGTACAAAAAAACTGAAATAGACATTTTAACGAGCAGGAAATTTGGTTTTAGGTCACTACATGGAACCACAATTCATACAGAGTTTCGAACAAACTATCAAAAACAAAATGGCGCCAAAGCGTTCACGCGAGAGGAACAACGAAGTGTTATTCATTTTTCAGTATTGAAAGGCATGAAATTTATAGTGAAATGTTAGGAGTTTATGGTGACAAATGTGTTTCGCAAAGTACGGTACAGAGGTGGTGTTTAAACTTTAAGGACCCCATTCTGCCCATGCCACTGCCCGCAAGATCAACATGTTTCGGTGGGAAACATTGAAACATCCGCCGTACAGCCCCGACCTCGCACCGAGCGACTTCAGTCTCTTTGGTCCACTAAAGAAACACTCGAGTGGTCAAAAATTCCAAACAGACGATGATGCGAAACTTGCGGCTCGGCAATGTCTGCATATCCAACATAACGCATTTTACGAGAGGGGTATAAACAATCTCATCGCTGTTGGGATAAATATGTCAACAAACTCGGGGCCTACTTTGAAAAATAGCAAATTCCAAGCTATTTAAAATGGCTATTTCAGGTTTTTTTTACATCTGGTTTTCGAATAATAAACGAATATGCAAGACTTTTTGACCACCCCTCATAAATAATCTGATGAAGTTGATCTGATTGAAATCTTTTCCAGATGAAATGCTGCGGAATGGTAACAGAAACGAATAAAATTGGCTATGATGTTTGGAAGAGAAATGCCAAATTCATGGGCTCCACACCTCCGTATGTGCCCCTTAGTTGTTGCTCACGAACTGAGGATGGTGAATATGTTAATAAGGATGAATGTCAGAGCGCACATCCTACAAATATTTCAGTGAACACAGCGGTAAGATATCAGTAGCTATCCAGATAGATTATGTGTGCTTATACATGTGTCTTAACTGTTGAATTTTAATATAGGATTGCTATCAAACAACGCTGCGGTTCGTGCAGGGCCATGCCCTAATTCTAGGAGGAGTCGGTGTTGGAATTTCGTGCCTAATGGTCAGTAAAGTTGTAACTATTGTCATTACTCCTTAGAAAATATCAGAAATAGATGTTTTTACTCGGCTTAAATTCAATACCGCCCAAAACCCGCAAGGGTCCGCTGTATATATAATATGGATTTTGTACAGTAGACTCTTGCCGAACCACGGCTTGTTATACTGTGGATTCTGATATGATCCGGGGGGCCCATGGTAATTCACTTATATGAAAATTAGTGCGAGTCTACATTACCGCTCAAAACTTGCGATGGTCCCACATCTACGCAATTTGGATTTCGTACAGCAGACTCTTGCCGAACCATGGATTCTGATATGATGCGGGGGCCCATGGTAATCTACCTATATAGAAATTATTGTGAGTCTACGATACCGCCCAAAACCCGGTAGGGTCCCACATCTACGCAATTTGAATTTCGTATAGCAGACTCTTGCCGAACCATGGTTTGTTATATCGTGGATTCTGATATGATGCGGTGGGCCCATTCAACGAGATGGAAATTAATGCGGGTTTACGATACCGCCCAAATCCCCCAAGGGTCCACTGTAAATGTAATGTGGATTTCGTACAGTGGACTGTTGCCGAACCTTCTGTCACATGAATCTAGCCCTGTTGGCCCTGTAGACCATCTACAAGATCAACTTGCAGCCATGCAGTCGGGCCCTTTTAGCCTTAGTCGCCTTTGGGCCCTTAAACCCCAACCAACAACAACTGCTGCCGAAGCACGGCTTGTTATACCGTGAATTCTGATATAATGCGGGAGGGCCCATGGTAATTCGCTTATATAGAAAATAATGCGGTTCGGCGTATAACGCGGGTCTCCGATACCGCCCAAAACCCGTGAGGGTCCACTGTAGTACATGTAATTACATTTGTTTTTAATTTTCTATTTGCAGGTAATCGGGATGATATTCGCATGCGTGTTATTTAAGCTAATCGAATAATTCATCGAAAGTGATTTCAAACTCCTCTTTGATGAAGCGAAGCATTTGAAGGTGCTTACTCGGTAAAGACGAGCGATATACTGTATTTTGGATGCTTTTAAATTAGTTTTATTATCTCAAACTGTTAGTCATTAGCACTCGCATCATAATGGCGGAATCGAGTCATCCAGGGTTATGAAACATCTTCGGCAGCATCGGTGGATCGTATAAGAAGCGCCGTTTAAGGCGTTGCGGACTTTAAAAAGGAACTTCTGATCATTACGTCACTATAAATTTTCACTTTTTTAAAACTTTCCAGTTAACTAAATCCAAGCACCTTGCAACCTGCATTTCAGATTCTTGTTAAATACCTTGTAGGTCCCACACAACTGGATATAGTCGTTTACATGGACCGATCCGGCGTGTATAGGTCATGTTGAATTTCCTTGTTTCCTTTATAATGTTACGATATGGATGTTTCATGTCATTTGATCATTTTTAACTTATTAAAAAAAAATAATACATTTTAGACACCTGTCAAGCACCATTTCACATAATTTTATAAATCTAGTATTATTATAGGGCGAATGTGTAAAAGTTTATCCTAAATGTATGTGTGTAGAGTTAAAACTGTTGCTTCTGTGTTGTTGCTTTGAATTTTGTCAGGACAATATAATACAATGTCTGATAAAATGATATTTTAAATACTGTATGAAATTGGTAAATGTTCCCAAAACAGCCTTATTTATCATTCAATCAAGAACATGTTACCTTTTTTTCACAACGAGTACTAACAGGCATAGTTATTTAAGTTTCATCCGATGTACTAAATATTGTACATGTAGGTGTTGTATGATAAGTTGAATGTAGTTATGAAATATTCCTGTACTATAGGGATGTTGGGAAAGGTATTTTGGGATGGATGATTTTTGGAAATGGGTAAATTGGTGAAAGTGGGATTGGAGGGTGTAAATTGGATAGAAATTTGACTGGTGTTAAAGGGGTTATTCACAGCTTGGGAAAGCCGTCAACAAACAACTCACTGATAGTGTTTTATGAACAATTTGTAATCTTTTTATTTCTTTTATCAATTTGCAAATAATGTATAATTTTGTCAGAACTGTTTGACTTCTACCACCCCTAACAGGAAAATTTGGTAATAAAGTAGCAATAAATTAATAGTTGTCTGATAAAGATTTGAAACTTGCAACAAAAGATTACTAGTGAAAATATCAATAAATATTTAGAAAAAATTACCAGTAAAGGCTAACTGGTATCAATATTTGTTTAAAAAAATGTCAGTTGTTGACTAGTTTTCTAAAATTACTGATGATTACTAGTGGCAAACTGGGTCTAAAATGTTGGTTACCATCATACAAAGGGATCACACCCACAATAATAAGTCTATCAATTAATTTTGATAAGAAATAAATACAATTTTCAAAAAAATACATTAAGACTTGTAAGTAATTTGTAACATTGTCTAGTATTTAATTGGGGCCATTCGCAATTGGGGACACTGACAGTAGTTTGAAACCAAAATATTGCAACAAAATCAAAGTTTTTACTAGTTAATTGCTACTTTATTACCAAATATATTGTCCTGTAAGGGACTTGTTGTATGCGAGACCATATTCGGAGAATGAGATTTGTTGGTCAAAAACAGGCTTTGAGACCAAGACGATTATTTAAGAAATATTACCTTTATGTCAAAAATAGTCACCACCAGCATAGAGACATGTGCCCCACTGACTAACTGGCCTGGTGTTTCTTGGTTGGTTAGGTTGTGTTAAGGGCCCAAAGGCACCCAAGGCCAGAGAGGGCCCATACATTGGTAGCTATATAGGGCAATGTTCTACATACATTTAGCCGTAGCAAACCACACACTATATTAAATTGAATTAAATTCAGTACATTATAGTAGTTATATTTCAAAATACAAGAATGTCATTTTTTATTAATATCCCGCATAATGCCACTGATTTAGTAGCAATATGGAGCACAATTAATACGCAGGAAACTGTAGAAGGCTAGGGCCCAGCCCCAAAGGGACCTTAAGTTTGCCATTACTGTTTTAGGGATGGTAAGCATGCATTTCTGGTTTGAACTTCTACAATCACGTAAGCTGTACAGGGTCGCTAATTATCGCACAAAAAGATGACACCCCTCATCAATGATCCACATTACTTATTCTTGAATACTCAGTGAAGGTGTTCACTTATTAAACTAGTGGCAACTAGGATAGTCGCCCCAGATTTAGAAATTAGCTCATGTTGGTTATGTCTCTGTCCTTTGTACACACCACCTGTCCCTCCTACTACCGATTTAATGATTTAGTGAGGTTTTTGGACTGAGGCTGGCAAGATGCCAGCATTGTGTTGCACTGGTAGTCTTGGAAAGATGACTTTAAATTGGATCGGTAATGGGCCCCAGGGTGGGGCATAAGGAGATTTTCACTATAGACTTTGCCACCTTGCAGCAATCAGGAGATTTCTACAAGTAGGGAATTTCCAGGTTTGTTTGCCAGTGTGACAATTGAGTTAATGATATGGTGGTGACTATTTTTGAGATAAACTTAACACTTTCTTAATAATGACTTTCATTTTGACTTGCCTATATACTATACAGTTGTGGCATGACTTTCAGTATTTTTTGTCAAAACATTTGATTTTGTTTCCACAGTAGTAACAAAATCTACTATGATTTGTACTCGTTTCTTGTTTAATTTAAAACTTTTATGGTAAAGCATTGCTGTCTTCAGATTGCGCGTAAGCATGTAATACGCTTATCTTTCTGATATGGACTACAGGACTTTATAGTTAGGACTTGTACTGGCACCAATTACAAGTATAAGCTTAACGTACATATTGGTTTTTTCATATATTGTCTTTGCATAAACTTTAAATGCTTAAGTTTTAACTCTGCCATTTCTAGTCCAAGATGACAATTCCCGGTAAACTTCAAATGCGCAAGTTTAGCTTCAATAATTACTCAGAAATCCTCAAAACTTAAAATTGTAAAAGTTGTATTATCAAACTTTATAAGCACCCAAAATTCAAAACTTTAGATGTGATAATTAATGCCCCTTATGCATACCAATTCATTATCAGACTGAACAATATATACTGGCAGAGACCATACCTGGAGGTCCCAGTCTGGTCAATTATGAAATTTGCATAAGTGCCATTTTTAAAACTTGCCCTTGACATTTGATAATTATCAATCAAACATATATAATGTGACTTGAATTCATAAACACAATTTTTAAAGTTTTCACGCAGCAAATCAACCAAGTAAAGCAAAGTGTGATAGCTATTGTGTAAATATGTGAATAGAATTGTATTTTTTTTTGTCGTTGAAATGCACACTTTAGTGTGACGCCTAACTATGCATATATAATTATTGTATTTTTATAATGCTAAGCTGTTTTTTGTTCTTTTATTCAAATAACTTGAAAGTAAAGTGTCCTTATAAAAATATTTGTCACATCATTCATTTCTAAAAAATATAATCACCTTTCAAATACTGAATGAAAGTTCCCTTAGAATCACCAGGAGGCTTTAGATGGATATTGCTAATTCTCAATATCCGTCCTTTTGTCCATCGAAAATTCAATGGTAAAGTACCAGTTGAACTTTGGATCATGTCACATGCTCATGTGACCACTGACTTCTTTATTGACCATTGGTCACCTTCTGTCATGTGGTAGCTCAGGTTCCATATACAAGGACTTGCCAAACCTCAGACAGAGATAGTTATTGGACAGCAGTCAATACGGGCATTTTCTCCTATACTTCAGCTCATTTTGGCATTTCTTTTCCTGGAATAAAGACTTTGAAACTTAAGCAAAAACTTGGTTCCTTCAATACTTAATTCTTTTCAGCCAACTTTTCGGGACGTTCCCAAATATCGACGTTTAGTAACTAACTGCTATTTGTTCACGCCCCGAGGCCTGCTTCACCTCCTGTTATCTCTAAGCCTTATCTCGACCTTAAAGGCGCGTCCAGACCTACCGATTGTCGGCGCGAACATGGATACAAGCGATGTTTCGTCCGCCATTTTGGATACATCCGCCATTTTGTTTTAGTCGGCGGCGGCAAAACATCAAAGAAA
>JAUJYV010003235.1:0-10450 GCA_033995625.1 Ophyiulus pilosus | reverse complement strand
CGTGTGTACAAATTTTGGAACGCTTGTGAGAAGTTCTCTTTTGGTACCCCTTGAAGCTGCTGCGTCTTTTCTGAAATCACGCAATATGTTGATTTTTCCGACTCATTTCCCGAACTTTCCGGTCTTATCTTGTATTTAGTTTCGCTTAAGGAATAGTCCACCAAGGAATTAATAATTTTACTAAATATTAATTCTATTTTTTAAAAACAACAACAACAAAAAACAGAATTACTTGGTAAACTTCACTATGCATGAGGTATTATAAAATGTACAGTTAATCATTTTTAAACACAAAACATCTTTGTAAAAATGTTTGCATTATTTGTTTTCATATTAACAATGCACAAGTAATTGGGTAATTATTTATTTTCGACGTTTTATGGCGAGGTTGCAGCAAATGAGATTCATGGCTGCCAAATTCCTAAGTCATGATGGGTTGAAGTTATCCGTAATTAATATTACTCGTTAGGCGCTCCAGCCATTCAAAGCAAGCCAATCTTTATGATATCATGCACTCAGGTATTTGGATTACTTGGGCTGGAAATTAGGGTATACACTGGTTTATGTTTACAAATTTTGTGGGAATGTGATGGATGGATGTGGAATTGTTTTGTAATTTCATCTTTTGTCTAAACAATTAAAGTATCTTTAATTGCCTTAACTTCAGGTTTGTACGACTCATGCCTTATTTTGATTTCGTGCTTTATTTTCCTCTAGCGATTGTTTAAAACAAATTCATATGGTGTATTTCTGTAACAAGGATCAGAAAACTGGCCAAATACGAGGGTCATTCAAGTTTGACATGGACTGGATTTTTTTACAAAAAAAACTACAACTGAAAAAAATACAGGTTATGGTAGTCCAGTAGGGTTCCACATTATTTCCAGAGGAAGTGCTGTAAATCCGAGGGGTTCCTGAACTCGTATATTACCAGACTTATTATAAAACTGCATCAAGATAATAAAATCCTTTTTGTCCTGTATGTCGGATCTACAGTTTGTTTAATAACTGCTGGGTTCTATTTGAAGTAAGACGGTCGCAAGAGTTGATGCGACTTATGAAGTAAGAGATCGCAAGACAATATTAGAGATCTAAACATGTTTATTGCAATTAACAAGGCAAGGTTGTTCTCGTGACCGCTCTTAGATAAGATAGGCAATGAGTGAGAGTTGTGAGCTCCTTTTATAGGCAGCGAGCAACAAATAGAATTTCATCACGCGTTCTAAATGGAACATAGGCGCGTCATGGAAGAGTCAACAAAATATTAAGGGTAGAGTAGGATGGTATGTCTCAAGGTGTAGATTTCATTTTTCCACATACTCTCCTTTCTTCAAAATACATTTTTCCCAACGATGTGGCAGTTTATTAATGTCCTCAAAATAAAATGTCTTTGGGAGCTTGTGCAGCCAGCTCAGGATACATTTCTTCAATTCATCATTTGACTGGAACCCACCGGGCACTAACCTTTCAAAAATTCAGTTCTTGATGCAATATCGTGTGCACACTACCAACACTGATCTTCACCCGAGTAGCAATTTCCGACACACTTAGTCTTTGATTTTTCAAAACGAGTTCTTGAACGATGGTGCAGTTCGTGTTGTTCACAGATGTGGTTGGGTTGGCTTTGTGTGGCATGTTGCTAACATTTTCTCGCCCATTTGTGAGCAACACGAATTGCACCATCGTTCAAGAAATCGTTTTGAAAAATCGGTGACTAAGCGTGTCGGAAATTGCTGATGAATTGAAGAAATGTGTCCTGCACTGGCTTCACAAGCTCCCAAAGACGTTTTATTTTGAGGGCATTAATAAACTCCCATATTGTTGGGAAAAAAATGTATTTTGAAGAAAGGAGTATGTGGAAAACTGAAAACTAAACCTGTATTTTTATCAGTTGTAGTTTTTTTGTAAAAAAATCCAATCCAGGTCAAATTTGAATGCCCCTTGTATTTCAAATAAAGAAGGAAAATCAACTCATGGCTACTATTTAAGAAACTAGACATATTCTAACTTAAAAGCTATTCAACTTTTATTTAGTAACATTTTATAACTAGTTAAGATTATGGGTATGACAGTAGATTATATTATCATAATTCACGATTGGGATACTGCCTAAATCCTATAATTCCTATGATTATTATACTTGAAGAGTTGAAAGTCATAAGGATGCATGTTTATGACAGGAACCACATTTCTTAACTAGGTTATAACATTTTAAAATTCAGCATTTAAAAGTTCAATGCTCCTGTAATGACTTTAACTCTTCATTGTTGCTCATACTTGAATGAAAATGGTCAAAAGTCGATCGTTTAATGTCATTTACCCATGCAATATTCATATTACCATTCCCAAATAAGGCTGCAATTACTTTTACTTTGCACTTCTTCGAATGGAATTTCGACTTCAGAAGGCTTGATATTTTCTGTGCCGAGTTCATCGCGTACCTTGCGAGAATAGCCAAGTGTTATTTTCATATATGAAAATGCAGTAATAAGTATTAAAAGATAAGTAAAAATAATGGGATTAAAAATTGTACCTCTTCAACTTTCCGAAGAACTCTTAAAAGGTTTTGGCCTACTAATTTTTCCAACCGTTGTTGAGTCCAACCTCTATTTACCAATTCGTCAAGCAAGTACGGGTATTTGGATACATCTTCCAGTCCCTGTGTTACCCTAGATAATACAATTTTTTTTAATAAAATGTAGTTTTTTGCATTAATTTAGCCTATGTTATGCCTTGTATGTATCTTACGTCTCGATGCCATCAAAATCTCCACCAATTCCTACGTGGTCTTCCCCAGAAATTTCGGATATATATTCGATATGATCTAAGAATTAAAATGGTTTTTGGCTTTAGTTTGGTTAATTTTCATATTTTTAATTGATTGTTTATGTTGCTATACCTGCTACTTGAGAGAGAGTGGCTGTTTCACTGCAACTAACAAAGTAAGGATAAAAATTGACCATCACAATGCCACCGTTGGTTGTCTAGAATGGAAACAATTATTCAAGATAAATGCAACTAAGCTTCACATGATCACTTTAAGACTGGCAACCACCTGATATCTCCACAACTAGCTATGATTAACAATTAAAAAATTAAGCAATCATTTTTAATTTAATGTACGAGTAAGAATATATTTGTTTCTGAAATTGCACTTTATATCACTATTTAGGACACAACTGAAGACAACTGAAGAAGTAGGGGAGAGTAGATAGAAATGGAACATTTATCACCTTTTAATTTTTGAAATTTTTAACAAATTTTATTCACACATTGTGAATGTTGTGTACAGTGAAATTCAGCTTCTCTCCTTATTGGCCCATTACTCCTGCAGACGTGACAAAGGGACACTTTGTTTAAAAGGAGATACAAAGATTGTGTTAATGAGAGTTAATGAAGTGTTAGTGTGAGTAAACAGCCTGATTTGAACTGCCAACTGACTACCTTGATCCATTACACCAACTAAGAAGAAGTACCTGTGGGGATGCAGACCCAAAACACCTCTGGGAAGCTGATGCGCTACTAGCACTCCCTAAAACAACAACCAATTACCATATTTTACGGACTGTAAGACACACTTTTTTCTTCAAAAAATTGCCTCCAAAATTCAGGTGCGTCTTATACTCATAAGGTTTTCAATGATGCGGACTATAAAAAAAAATTGCTTAAAAATTAAGGTGCGTCTTATAGCCCGTAGCGTCTTATAGTCCGTAAAATACGGTATGTGTTTATGCCGGACAACCCTTTACAGGTAGGGGGTTGGGGTAACACACTACACTAATTTAAGATTTTATTTATTTGTAATAATAATAGCATTTCAAAAAATATTTTTTATCAGAATTTTTTTTATTAAAACTAACAAACTTGTAAAAAGGGACTAGCGTCAATGCAAAATTTTTCTAATTGCAATCTTGACCTTCCTCCACACGTAAATGGTGTTGGGAAGCTTCAGCATGATATCAATATCTATAAAATCGAGTTTATTATCAAAGAACTCTTCTACAGACTCCTCAGATGAGGACTGGGGCAGTCCCTTTCCCCTGCTCTGTCCTTAACATCCTACCACTAGTCTGTCTAAAACACACCATTAGGATTAAAAGGACCCATCAGATTAATAGCAAATATCTAATAATCAGTGCTTTCTCCTTGATATTATCGATAAAATGTAATATAATGAGTTTTTTTTCTTTAATTCTTTCTTTTTACTTGTACAATATATAATCCTTAAGCTTAATGTCAGTAGCCATCCCCTAGTTTATGAAAAAGATACAAAAATCTTTGTATGGAACTGTGTCCTTCACAGTTCCAGTGGCGTGGTGTTTGACTGTTGTGCGCATGCACACATAGGAAGCTGCACGCGAGGTTGCAAGGAAGAGAAAGCACTGTCGCTGCTCCCGCAGTGCGGTGGAAGGTATTATTTTTCCTTTTACACAATTTTAAAACAAAGGCTAACATTTTTCTGGAGCAGCACCCTCACTTATTTTAGCACTGCTAATAATATCATAACCATCCTAACTGGTCATCCTGAAAACATTGCCTCTATAAATTTGAATAAACAAAAGACTACTTACAACTGATCTCAGTACATCATCTGGCACATTTCTGGAATTGTTGCATAAAGCATATGCAGATGAATGACTAAAAATCACTGGTGCTATGCTTGCGCTGATTGCATCTCTCATGGTTTGAAATGATACGTGCGCAAGGTCTACGAGCATTCCAAGCCGATTCATTTCTTGGACTACAGTCTTGATAAAACAAACATGGTTTAAGTGGTTTTTTTATGTAAAGTACAAGATAACTCCACTCATTATTGCATGTACCGTCAAATGTGGATACTCTGGGACAGTATTTGATGTTTTTTTGTGGAATTCTGAAAAAGTGTTCAATAATTATGACCAGAAACTGACAGGTCAAATAGAATCACTCCTCTTTCAGAACATGACGTTACTTTTGCTGTCGGATTAACAGGTGCAGGGATATTCCCATAATATCCCTAGTGGAAAAATTATCTAGGGACTGAATAAAATGATCAAAATTGTAAAACTCAAGTTTTACTGTTACGTGTAAATGTTTGATATTCATATGAATGTGAAGTTCACTATATTGACCTGTTTTATGTCCCAATAAAAATGGCCGAAATTTAGAATACATAGAATTTAGAATTTTGAGAAGTCACCGTAATATTACAGAAATGTGTTTCTCTCCAACAGGCTGAAAAAGCCGCACTGAAACCCGCTTAAGACATTCCTAATGGACAAAACGATGACTGGACCAAAGTTAGCACCCCTATCCCAAAGTATCCATATTTTACGGTTTAAAAATTATTTTCATCTGTTTATTTTAAGAACATAGAGCCAATTTATGTATAAAGTTTTTTTGTTCGAACTTTTAAGTTTGAAAATGAATAGTGAAATATAAAATTAATTTGAGTCTGATGAATATGTCCAACAAATGATGAATTACTTTCCTATTTTTGTCAATGAAAGTGCAAATATTTGACTTACCTTCCCAAATTCATCCAAACCGTCATTTTCTGGATTATCGTTTGATTTACAAGAATCTCCCCTGCGTTTAAAAAAACAACCGAATTTTATGATGGTGAAATGGTTATTAATTAATAAAAACAAATTAACCTACCATGGTGTGTTGCAGTTGTGAGTTAGAATAAGGTACCGCACGCCTAATTGATAGAACAGCCTCAAAACTCCTAAACTGCTATCAATTGCATGTCCACTCTCAACTCCTATAAGACTGGCGATTTTACCCTGTCTAAAAGCATCTTCAATTTCTACCGATAAATGTGAATATTTTGTAACAATGCATTTTATAGAAGTTATGAAGTTATACAAGTTACATGTGATGAAATCTTAGGAAATAATCTGTAGTTAAAAATGTTCTGGACTGGTGGATTTTTTCTTAAATTTCATCCAAGATGGCGATTTGTGACACCAACAAGATATAACATGCATTCGCTTACCATCAGCACTTGTTGCAAACTCCAAATCATTTGGGTATTGTTGAATCATCCTCTTAATTAAATCAATTTGTTCCATTGTTAATTGCAATGCATTTTTGTATTGGAAGTCACAATCTATATATGCCGACCAAAACTGAACCAATTGAGAAAATAATGAATATCTATAATTGTGCATTAAATGTATAGTTTTTGTTAAATAAATAATATATTCACCTGTCCTCCAACTCCTCCTTTCCGCATCCGGTAGAGGTCAGTTTGGGATGTGTCAATCGATTTGTAAGGCTCTATTTGACTGATGTCCTCCAGTAAATTAATGTTCGATAAATTCCCCGCATATGTCCTAATTGTATCAGCTAAATCATTATGCCTGAAAAATAAAAGAATTAGGGGAGTAAAATTGGAAAAGAATTGACAAATTTTATGGTATCAGAATTTATTCACAAATAGCATAGAAATTTTGTAAATTATCATAAGAATTTTCGAGGACAACTACGAGGAATGTCCCAAAAATAAGTTACACAGGGCATTTATTCATGAACTGCTTATCCAATCGAAAAACGGAATATCCATTTTAAAGAGGAGCATGTTGCCTACAATGCTCAATATATGGTGTAACTTTCATATTGTTGTTCTTTTTTTTGGCGACGTTCAAAATGGCGGCTCACGCGTTAGTTCCGGCAAGAACAACGAAGTGTATTCAGATTTTCGTAGTTAAAAGGAATGAAAGGGTCTGAAATTCATAAGGAATTGGTTTCTGTATATGGAGATGAGTCGTTATCGAGAGTTGCAGTTTCAAAGTGGTGTCAGAAGTGTTGATGGACGTCATAACGTGAATGATGATGCCATTAACACTGATCTTCGGTTGACAATTAAAGTGTTATCACAGTCGCTGAATATCTCCAAAAGTTGTGTTCACTCAATTGTTCATGAACATTTACAAATCAGAAAGGTTCCGTATCAGCGAAATATAACGGGAATTGCAATTTTTTACTTAAATGTCACAAATTCTTCCGTTTAACACTTATTAATCTTGGCCTCAAATTCGAACATAAGACAATTTATTTTATATTGAAAGTGTGAATTTCTTCTATAGAAACGCAATTTTTTAGCAGTGAAGTAGGATTTTTCTGTTTTAAAAATGCAATTTTTTTCTGCATTATAATTGCGATTTTCAAGGTAAAAACCCAATTTTTCTGTTTTAAAAGTGAAATTTTTCTTTGCTAAAAGCGCATCTTTTAAGTAAATGTACGAGTTTTCTATTTTTTTAAAAAATGCAATTAATCTGCATTAAAAGTGCTGTTTTTCAGCTCTAGAAATGTAATTATTCTCAGTCTGTCAGACCCCTTCATAATACTGGCGATCCTAAGTATTTGGTCAAATAGTTCACTCCAAGATTCTGGACCCTATCCTCCCTCTCCCAAAAAATTAGATGACATATGGTCTTGAGTTCTGGCTTAAGTTTTAACATAACACTTGATCTTACAGAAACCTACATACCCATCTATTAATGGTGTGGAATTCAGCACTAAATGGACTAGTGGATTGACATCATACTTATCCCAGTTTAATATAGGTGATGGTTTAGCAAATATCACAGATGAAAATCCCAATACCAAGAAAATCTGTAATTTCATTGTGGAGTCTTTATTTCTATATCTGCAAAATATAACAAAGTAGCATGTATCGTCTGGTAAGTTTTATTTCAATTGAAATACCTGTATATTATTGATTTTCAACTTATAGGCTTATTACTTGAGACCGTCATTGAAACAATAAATACACTAGATAGACTTTAAAAAAAAGCTTTAGCAATTGCCTAATACGTTTTCGGTAGCTATTTCTTAAATTAATAATTGTGATGTACATATTTGATTTAAAATAAAACGCAGCAGTGTTCTTACCTTAGATTTGCTGAACTACTATAAAATACATTTATTGTCCTTGATGAATTGTAGTTATGATTAGATAACGAAACCAATATCTATATCTGCGATAAATCTGGTAACCTGCATTCAAACTTCAAACTAATTGTCACGACTAGAATGCTCACCCTCTTGACTAACTATTCTGGAGGATGTCACCAAGGCATACCATCAACAATGAAATCCCTGAAAAGCGGCACAAAATGGCGCGTTCAAAGTTTTGTTTGTATGCAACTCAATTTATGGCAGTTTATCACCTGATAGTTAGTAGGTGTCAAGGGTGTTAGAATTGGTGTCGCTAAAGAAAAAATGACAACTAATGACTGCACGTTGTACAATTATGTATTTTACAAGGTAAGACCGGAAAGTTCGGTGAATGGTCCAAGTGTGGAAATTTGACGCAAGCGAGAAACATGTGTAGGCATGCAAATTGAGCGTTGGCATGTAAGCTAAAAGAATGTGTGACATGCGCAGACATTTCGTGAAGACAGTTGTCAGCAGACCTTGTCAATTCAGGTACAAAATGGAGCAGAGAGTCAACATGAAATTTTGCTTTAAACTGGGCAAATCTGCAACGGAAACCCACGAAATGTTACAAAAAGTGTACGGGGACGAAGCTGAGACTCGAAAAAGCGTTTACGACTGGTTTAAGCGTTTCCGGGCAGGACGTGAATCTCTTGAAGACGAACCCCGTTCTGGGAGACCGACCACCACCAGCACACCCCAAAAAGAACCCCAGAGAGAAAAAACAGTGAACGCTGAAGTCTACACTGAGATCCTTGGTCGCCTATTGATGCGCATTCGTTGGGTCCGGCTACGTAGTAACAAGTACCCTTAAATGATCAATCATAAGGCTACCATTATTTGCCATCTTAAATAACAATTTGGAAACAGTTTGCTGTGTTTTTGTGTTTGTAGTCACTTTACGGAACTCACTTCTCTTAGGTAAGATTTTTTAGCATTTATTTTATCTGGATGTCTGACATAATTTGTTGAATTTGCTATATATTTCAATTTGTTGTGTAGCCCTGGAAAAATATGTACATTTCACACATTGTGTGAAAAAAGTCATTTTTCCCACCAAAGGTGCTTTTGCCATAAAATACGTTTTTCCACCAAAAAACAACTTTTTCCCATAAAAAATTACATTAAGAAATCAATTTCTCCCCCAAAAAAGTCATTTTTTTTCACAAAACGTTTATCCCACCAAAAATATCAATTTTCCAATAAACACCATGGTTTTTGAGCCAAAAACCTCATTTTACCACCAAAAGAAATTGTTTTTCAGCAAAAAAAATTGTTTTATCGCAAAAAAAAAATCATTTTTCCACCAAAAAAAAATTGTTTTCCGCCAAAAAAAAAATCACTACAATTCCGTGTACTTATATTACCAAATTCCGCCACCATTGCAGAACCATAACTTACACCACTAGGCCATTACAACCACGAACACGTGAGTTTCAGAACTTATATTTATTATTTATTTTCCACATGTGATTCTCAATATTAAATATATAAAAAAATACTTCGTGGTTTCGAACTCCAGAATCAAAACATCTAATGATGCCAGGTATCCTCTATCAAATCAGTTGGCCACCACTACATACACGCAGATTGCACTATTGATTATGGTGTTATATCTGGTTAATCAACAAAAGATCGTGGTTTTCAGTAAAAGACAAAACCAAAACAAAAACGTGTTTGTCCGTCAAAAGATGCGTATTCTTCAGTAAAAACACTTCTTCAGTCAAACGTGTTTTAAGCACATTGGCACCAATTGTTATTGAAAATATCCACAATGCATAGTTAGTCTAATTCAAATTTTGAAAATTTGTAATATTTAGGTAACTTGCTATGAAACCAATATTGTTGCACGAAATTTCACCCACACATTCAGAAAAATACATGCTACGAAATACAATATTTATTTCCGGAATTTAAAAATAAATGTTTTTTTCTAAATTTTAAAGCCAAGTTTTAAACGGTGTCATGAGCCCGCCTTGGGCCTCTTGTTTAAAGGACATCGTTTTTTCCATCACAGGTTCGCTTCCCACCTAACACATTATTTTTAACTTGTAATTGTTGAATCTTTCTAACCATTGCCTATTAAGGACACCGTATACTTGCGTTTACGTGTTAAGAACCCGCTATACTTGTTTGGGTTTAATTGATTTCAGTTTTAAATTGTCTTATAGAATATTATAGAAATCCACTATATAGTCATCGTTGAATCATTACCTCGTGGGTAACGTGACGTATGACATTCCATGGACGGAATATTCAAGACCAAATATAGGAAATATAGCCAACTATTTTCTGTACTTTCAAATAGGTACAATGTGTAGCCATTATAACGTCGATGGAATGCCATACTATGGCTACAGTATTCCTATGTCAATATATCGACGCTATGCAGCACAGTTGCCCACTTTACAGCAGCACATGCCTCTTCTAAGCTGCATCTCGAGCTTAAGCTTGAAATGACGTGCACTCTGCTACAGTTGCTTGGTCTCACATTTGGCTGTCTTGAGCTTGTCTTGCCAATTTT